>JAAGNO010011352.1:0-22502 GCA_033439905.1 Ceryle rudis
GGTAACACCCCATGGTTAGAGTTACTACCAAGGAGTGGTGTGCAGACCAAGGCCACTGCTGGATCTTGTGTACCACACAGGGGTGCAGGAAGGTGAAAGACCACACCTGCAGGGAGGAGCAGACAGGGCAGGGGACCCCAAACTGACCAACAAGGGATTCCATCCCATATACGTCATATTCGGTATAAAGCAGAGGGATCTGGAGGGTCCCTGGCTCTTCTCCCCTCTTGGACCACTTTGCCAGCTTTGCTTGGCTTGCTCAGGTCCTCTTTTGGTTCCTTCCTCGGAGCATCCAAGGAGGACTCTGTCCGTTCTGCCTTTGATCCCGACTGGTGTGTTCCTGAAGCCAGTACCAGAATCCAGCTCTTGAACACAGCTCCCCTCTGCTGTGCGGCCCAGTCTGGGACACCCTGGTGTCTGTTCCACAGCATCAGCAATGATGGTGATGTAATGACCATTGGGGGCTAGGGGGTTGGGTTAGATACTGGGTTTGTATATATTTGTAGATATTCCATTTTTTTTATTATTTCCATTCTCGCTAAAGCTGTTCTGGTTTCCTTTTCTAATTGCTAAGTCTCTCTCCCTTATTCCCTTTCTCTTCCCCTTTGGGGAAGGGAGGGGGGTTAACAGAGAGCATCTGTTACAGGTCTAAGGGGCCACCCTGACCGTAAACTGTGACACTATGCTACAATAGAATCTTGGCTATTAGGCTTATGTTGCTCAACACACTTTACCTAGGAGTAAACAATCTGATTGTCTAGAGATTTGTCTGCTTATTCCATACTTGTATTAACAGATCCTCCAGCACATACCAGGAGGTGCAAAACACAGTGTCCTCTAAACTGGTAACATCAGCATGGACCCAACCAGGCCCTCTGCAGCCTCCTACAAAACTAAGATGGCTTTTCAAACTGCTGGTGGCCTCTTGCCACCTGTGGTGGCAAGAGGGACAGATGGATGCTCTTGCAGCTCATCTCCAAGGTCAGTCCCAGAAGGATGGTCATGGCCAGATCCTCACTTCCATGGATCATGTAGTGTATCCATCAACTGCTGCAAACAGTCATGGGGAAGTATGGCCCAAGGTCCTCTCAAGGCACATGCAGCACTGGGAAAGACCAACTTAACTGTTCACCCCCACCACTAATCCCTACCAAGTGACCTCCTGCTTGGCATTTGCCCCATCCACCTGGCCGCCCAACTGAACCATTAGAGGAAACCACAGACCTGCAGCACAGTGAGATAGCTTTTGGCCACAGGATGTCTCCAAGGGTGTCCAAACATCTGGTGGTAGCTGAATGCCAGCAGGGAACAATGGATTTTAGTTAGGAGGGAGAATGGTATGATTCCTTCTCCCTCTCCTTCATTCTAGAGACAAAGCATCTCACTCCCCATGATTCTGACCTCTTTGGAAAGGTAGTTTGAGCCTTGCTGGTGAAGACAGGTGGGGAAGAGCTGTCTGCTATTGCTTTTTTCTCCTCCAGAAGCTTGGGCCAGGCATTTTGCACATTCAGCAATGCTGCAAACCTTAGTGATTCCTGACCACGTCACCTTTCTCTCATCTTCTCCTCCTCCTACTTCGCCACTTGCAAAGATAATGCTTTCATCTTCAAAAAAACCCCCACGAACCCCAGTCAAAGGTAAACAACCCCTTAAGACAACACAAAACAACAGCTCTTTGTACCAGAAAGAGCACATTAGTGTGAACTCGTATACGTCCCAAACAAGCCTTGGAACTGCCAATGCACCAGAACAGAAGATGTGTCAGTTTTGCCTCCTTTCAAGCAAACAAGAAGGGATTTGCAGAAATATTGGGACCTCCCATCCCTCCCACAGCAGCCTCATCTCCCAAGGCTTTGCTTTGGACCTGATCCTCACAGTGCGTGGCAAGCAGCAGGGATGCTTACACTCAGCACCCCTGCTTGGACATCACAGGAGAAGCAGAGTCAGCTGCAGAGGACAGTCCCAAGCTACACTGTTTTCTCCAGCCCCTGAGAAGCCCTATGGAAAAATCCTGCCTGGAAGCTTAAGCTTGGCACTGATCCTGCCAGCAGATCCCGCTGCCAGGCAAAGGCAAGATTTGATGGGGCAAAAGTTGAAAGGAGAAAAAGAAGACGACACACCCACACAAAAAAGTAATTACAGCTAAGCATGTGTTGCTGGAGTCTGCTGGCACCTGGTGTCCATTACAGCCTCCCTGGGAGGGATGTCACCCTTCGTGAGCATGATGGGAAGGACATGAAAGCTTCCCTTTATAGCAACAACTGTGGAGCACAAGTCCCGTTGGATATCCACCTCCGGTACTGACTTTCAAATGACTCAAATATAAATTAGTTTTTGGGGGAGGGAAAGAGCTTTCCCTGCAGGACTTCTGCTGCTGCCAAGCACAAGCTCCAGCCCAGAACCCACCCACTGATTCTAGTCACTCATGTCCCATCTGATCAGCCACTGATTCAGGAGAAAGAAATGCAGAAGCCAGCGTGACTGAGTTGGTTATGGTCTGACTGCTGCTTGTGGTAAGGAAAGTTGGATGTCATTCAACCATCAGACACCGAAGTACCCAGTGGAGTTTTCCCTCTGGAATAGCTAGTATTCATTATTCTCAGCATAACTATCCCCTGACAAGCTGTATTTGTTTCCTGTCTGTGGAGTGTTTCATAGAATCATTGCATCATTTCAGTTGGAAGAGACATTTAAGATCATCAAGTCTAAACATTAACCCAGCACTGCCAGGTCACCACTAAACCATGTCCCTCAGCACCACATCTACACAGCCTTGAAATCCCTTCAGGGTTGGGGACTCCACCACTGCCCTGGGCAGCCTGGGCCAGGCCTTGGCATCCCTCGCAGGAAAGAAATTGCTCTTCATGTCCAACCTAAACCTCCCCTGGTGCAACTTCGGGCCATTTCCTCTTGTCCTATTGCTTGTTACTTGGGAGAAGAGACCAACCCCCAGCTGGCTCCAGCCTCCTTTCAGGGAGTTGAGAGTGAGAAGGTCTCCCCTGAGCCTCCTTTTCTCGAGGCTGAACGACCCCAGGTCTCTCAGCCTCTCCTCACAAGACTTGTGCTCTAGACCTTTCACAAGCTTCATTGCCCTTCTTTAGACATGTTCCAGCCCCAAAATGTCCTTCTTGGAGTGAGGGGCCCACAACTGTCCTGGTACCAAGCAGAGAGCAGCACAGATGAGCTGCCTACAAAGGCACAGGAAAAGGAGGTTCCCAGAGATGCAGATACCACCCTCGAGCATCCACAACAACTTCAAAGCCCTCCCAAAAATCACTGAAAATGTTGCCAGTGTAGGAAAGATGGCTGCAAGTATAGGAAGGTGCTGGCAGCACTCATGAGATTTATAGGGCCATAAAAAGGAAGCTTCTGGGGTGACACCCAGGTCCTGCCACGCGACAGCAACGCTTCCCAACAATAAAAGCACCACACGCACACGAGTCTGGGTAATATAACAGGGAAGAAAATAAAGTTGTACTTGCTTCCATGGTTTCAAGGCTACTATGGTCTGCAAGACCCCCTCTGGCATCCCCAACAAAAGAAGACGGATGTCTCCAGTCACACAGTTCTTGGTGCGGCTTACATTGCCAAAACCCCGATACAGAGCAAGGTACCTCCTGACATCCCCTAAGAATAGATTTCTCCATTCCACAAAAGTAATAAATGCCTCCAAAAGACAGCATTTACCCAAACTTCTCATGGAAAAGCAATGTGACCAAAGGAGAACATCTCAACAGAGACACTTTTCCCGTTTTACAACCTCAGTTAGAGCTCATGCCCAGGGAAAGACTTAAGTCTTTCCTTAAACCTACCTACACTTTTTGCCTCCACAATGTCCATCATCAAGGAACTCCATGGGTCTGCTTCACAGGCAATGAAAAAAACCACCTCCATCAAGAACGGGCCCTCACCAGCTCTGTCTGATGTCCTTATATCAGAAGAGGGAGAGTTCAGTCCTGATCCACCCTCTCCCTACTGTCTGCTCAATATTCTTCCAAAAGAAAAAAACATTTCCTAATTCAGGTGGGGCAGTCCCAAAGGTGGTTTGTTTTTTTAAAAGGGAGTTGCAGATGTAACCTTGCAAGGAGTTTGTTCCAGCCAAGTTGCCGTGGGCACCAGCAAGAACATGAAACTCCCAAATTATACCCACTGCTGAGCTCCCAGGGGTTAAACATAAAAGCTGCAAAGTCAAGTTTAAAACCCTGGGAGGGAATGGAAGCCCAGGAAAGCATCTTCTTTCTCCAAGACCTTGCAGCCCCTCCAAAGTCTTTTGCAAGCCCAAGAGCTCAGCCAATGTCCAAAGCAAGACTGCTCCTGAGGGACTCTCAGGGAGAAACACAAGCACCTTTCAGATTTGAGCTGGATCAGGCAACAGCACAAGCGCAGGTTAGCAATTGCACAGGAGAAATGAAACCCAGAATTCCAGAGCCACAACCCCACCACTGTCCACAGAGAGATATTTCTGAAGAAGAAATGGTCTCGTCTGAGAACAGACGTGCTGCTCGTGGATCACAGTTATCATCCTCTGCTTTGAAGAGGAGGAAAATCTCTCATTTAATTTTTTTTTTTTTTTAAGCACTGCAGACTAAGTGGTGGGTTAATCTAAAGGCTCATCTGCTCCCTGGAACAGATGTCCGCATGAACGGCTCTGGAACAGGGAAGCTGGACAAAGCTCTTTGGCTGTTGCCAGCAGCCACTCTTATCTGCTGGTGGCATGATCTTGGTTGAAGGAGGAACAATAGAAACATTGTGCTGTGGCCCCACCTAGGATCATCACCAGGAAAAAGCAGATACACTGTTCCCTGTGTGATGCTGTGGTGGAAGAGATGCTGTGGTCTCCCACGAGATCTTGGGTCAACATCCACAACAAGCAGACTAAGGGCAACCATGGGAAACAAAAGGAGGGGAAATGGTTTCTTGCCTCCACAAATGCTGCAAGAACCACCCCGCTAACTCCCGGTGCATTTGAGGTGGGCCACCCAAACCCCCCCTCCCTATCTCAGGACACCAAATTAAATAGGGCAACAAAAACTTGAAGCACAGTAAAGGGCTTTCATGGAGAAAATCTTGGAGCAACTCTATCATGCCTCCCTCGGGGCCAGAGCCATTGCAATGTCTCCTTACTTGGATAGTTTGGATGCTAATTTGGACTTCAAGAGCTGTCAAAAGCTGAATTAACAGACTTCCTGAATAGCTGTGCTTCCCTCAACTGGAGATGATGACAGACACTTAACTGCATCAACACTTCAGAGCCCTGTCTCCATCACCCTTCACTAAACTGGTCTTTGTCTGATGGAAAGAAGTAGCTGTTCTCAGCTGAATTGCTGGTGCAGTGTGCAGAGACATGTGCTCTCCTTGCTCCCAGTTGCAATGTTGGGAAACCAGTCCCTCCAGCATAACCAGAGAAGGGCAGGCACAGGAAGTCACTCATGCTGCAGGTTGGGGGAGTCTGGCACCATAACTCATGCAGTGACACACAGGGAGGACAAAAAGCTTCATAAATGAGCCAGTTCATCTCTCATCTCCAACTTGCCTGTAGACCAAAACATAGCCAACTCCACGCAGGTCTCCCTGCCAAAGTGCTCCACTGAGACATATCTTCTCCACACTAACCACTTCCTCAAGCAAAGAGCATCAAAGGCTGAAACACTGGTCCTGCTTGGTCCTCTGGACCCAGCTGACCCACTGATCATTAAAAAAAAAAGGGTGCTGCATTCAAGATTCAGATGCCATGGGCAGGATGGGCATGTAGCAGCCAACCATAGGCCACCAAAAGGTGACCAGGTAGCCAGGACACAACTGCAGCCATCAGGCCAGCTGGACTCACTCCTGACCTCAGTCAGGTGGCCTATTTTAGGAAAATAAAGGGGGTTTTGTTCCCAGCTTGCTGCCTGAGGGCACCCAAAGACACCACTGCTCACTAATGAATAAAACCTCTTTGGATTATCAAACCAAAGAACTCCAAGAGATGAGCTCGTGCAAAAGCTTACCCTTGATTTAATGTTCTTATGCACCTTGCTGATTAGTGTACGTACTGATCTGTTGGTTGATTACACAACACCTTCAGCTACACTGAAAATGCTGACAGGAGCCAAGAACCATCATGAGCTGAGTCAGGCAGAAACAAACACAATCAGCACATTGATTCGCATTTCCTCAAAATGGTGGGTTTCTTTAAGCACTTGTCCTTGATAAACATTTCCAAACTAGATTCCCCACAATACCTGGGTTTAAACAGCTTAACTGTTTGCTGGAACTGATGGTCTTCTCATAGGAAAGCAACATATGGGGTTGAATTGAACTGCAGGTTGCTCACTCTATGGGATGCTAAATGTTTGGCCCAAAGTGGACTGGGGGGGTCCACAAACTCATAGTCAGAAGAGGGCAAGCACTTTGGGAGCAGTCTAATGCCTGGAGAGTAAAGCCCCAGGTGATGATCACAGAACGGTAGAGGTTGAAAGGGACCTCTGGAGATAATCTCATCCAACCTCCCTGCTCCAGCAGGTATCGCATTGTCCAAGTAGGTTTGGAATCTCTCCAGAGAAGCAGATTCCACAACCTCTCTGGGCAGCCTGAGCCAGGCTCTGGCACCCGCACAGGAAAATTTTTTCGTCCTGTTCAGATGGAACTGTTCAGATGTTCCAGTTTGTGCCCATTGCCCCTTGTCCTGTGGCTGGGCACCACTGACAAGAGTCTGGCCCCATCCTCTTGACCCCTCCCCTTTAGCTATTGATCAGATCCGCTCTCAGTCTTCTCTTCTCCAGGCTAAACAGCCCCAGGGCTCTCAGCACAGAGATGCTCCAGTCCCCTCAGCATATTTGTAGTCTCTGCTGGACTCTTTCCAGTATTTCCCTGTCTCTCTTGAAGGGGGGAGCCCAGAACTGAGCACTATACTCCAGAGGTGGTCTCACTAGGGCAGAGCAGAGGGGGAGGAGAACTTCCCTTGACCTGCTGGTCACACTCTTCTACATGCACCCCAGGAGACCATTTGCCTTCTTGGCCACAAGAGCATGTTGCTGGCTCATGGTGAACTTGTCCCCCGGGATTCCCAGATCCTTCTCTGCAGAGATGCCTTCCAGCCATTCAGGAGGTTTGCAGCAAGAAGAGGACAGGAGAACAGACATCTGCTCCAGCCCACAGTGTGAATTAGAACTCGCTGCAAAATGTCCCAGTCTTTCAATTTGACCTCTCCTGGAAATCCAGTGAGCTGCAGACCCATCCCAGAGCCCTGCTTCAATTCAAAGCACACTTCTAACACCATACTCATTACATCGGCACAAAAGACCACGTGGCTCTTTTCGGATCATTTTCAGCAGCAAAGTCCTTTTCTTAATTTAGATTCGAGCTTGTCCACAGGTGGGAATTAGCTCTCCAGGTGCAGGCTCCCACCTCTACCAACCAGGAGGGTATTGGAGATAAACCAAAACAGGCCAGTGTTTATGCAACACAAGAGCAAACACCACACCCGCTTTGTTTAATTAGTTCCCCTTGAAATTAAAGCTCGTCAACCTGCAAATTAACTAGAGGGGAATGTGAGCTGGGGGCAAGGGATGCCAGATACAATCCAAGCAGTGGCTCCAAGCATTTTCCATTAACAACACCAGTGCCTTGAAGGGAAAGACCCAAAATAACACCACTCACCCCATCCGTCTATACTTCAGTTTGTCACTTCAGTCTCACCAGGTTAAAAGCTGCTCAATCCCCTCAGCATGGGTCAGATGGTTGATAAGAAACTGATTTCATCATTTTAAGACCCAAGCATTTATTGGAAGGGTTTATCTGTAAACAAAGTTACATAGTTTGAACTGTTCAGTTTTACATCAGTTAAAAACATACAAGGCCCTTGGCTGAATGCTCTCAAAATTCGTGTGGTAGAGTGCCCAAGTCCATTCTCTGCAGCCTCCACCATGTGCAATGTGAAAGACAATGCTGCTACTCTGTGCTGAGGCCTACTCCTTAACAAAAAGGGTGAGTCGTTTTGGGGAAACATACGCTCTCTAGCAAGACATCTGGGTACAGGAATAGTCATTTACACATCATCTTGCTTTAGCTTGAAATCGTTCTGGTTGCTGGGTGAAGCAGGGTTGAAATTCCTGCGGGCTCCCCAGAGAGGTTGTGGAGTCTACTTCTCTGAAGATTTTCAAGATCTGCCTGGATGCGTTCCTTTGTGACCTGTGCTAGATTATATGGCCCTGCTCTGGCAGGGGGGTTGGACTTGGAAGATCTCCAAGGTCCCTTCCAACCCCTGACATTCTACGATCCTGTGAATTCAGACATAGTCTTTGCGGCATTAATCAATGGGCAAAATTAAAATGACATCCGAAAGACATTTGAAAGTAATGGAAGATTTTTTCCCTGCTTAAAGCAGAGCTTTTGTGGTTGAGTGGAGTTGGTTTCTACAACTTCCTGCACTGCTTCTTGCAAGTACAAAACACCCTCCTGTGTGTGCATCAAACCCTTTTACTTCGCAAAAGCAACCCCTAAACAATGGGCAACTCCAAGCCACCACAGAGGGAGTATTTCCCAAGGGCAAGAAGTCAGCCTCAGGCAAGGCTGTAAGGAGATGGACCTGCTCTCACTTCTCAAGCCCAAGACATGAGGCTTTGAGGAACCTCAGAGCCTCCCATTTGAGCCTGGGAGCCAGGTGCTGAGATTTCTATGGCAACAGACCTCACCACCAAATTTTGGATTATTTCAGCTTGAATCAGGGGTGAAGCATTATCACCCTATCAACAGTACAGGGTTGTCTTAGGCCAACACAGAAACATCTATATTAGAGGAAATAAGAGAAAGCCATTGCTGAGAGTGATGCTGGGGAATACAGAAGAGCACAAAGCTCATCCACTGTGTCTAGAAGAACATCTCATTTTAGGAGGTAAGGACCAAAATCAGGTTTAAAAGCACCATGTATTTAGGGATGGATGCCCTGGTCAGCTGAACACTGGTCACACGCAGCGAAGAACCTGCTCCATTTATTGATTTCTATGGAAAGCAACTTCAATCCCACCACTAGTTCTGCTTCAAGGCTGCTTTAATAATCACAGTGAAGTGTGTATTTTAATTTTGGCTCCACATCTAAAGCATGAGTTAGCATCTATAAGCAGCAGGCGCTTGGCTACAGAAGACAATTCCACATACAACCAACATGCCAGGGCATCATCCATGGCCATCTTTACCAACTTGCCTAGACAGCACCTCATCCCAGCACTTTTCACTGCACCAATTTTCTTCCCTGTAGGATCAAGCTATCCCCTATCTCAAAGCCACTCACATCCAAAAGAGCAAAGCAGATCTTGGTGCCAGTAATGGGGCAGCTCTGCAAGGAGAAGCAGAGGAGGCAGCAAGGGCTTTCCAGGAGCTAAGGGATGCTCTCCAGCACAATCAGCTGATGCCCACACACAGGCTGAAGGTCTCAAAGGGCCAAGGTCAGGAAAGAATTAGAAATGCTCTTGATGTGAAAAGAGAGCCTAAATATCAAACCAATGCGGCTGGACTTCCCCTCCTCCCCCCTTAATTAAAACTTGCTTGAAGTAACACATAAAAGACATGAAATCCCAGGCACAGCTGATGCACTAGGACAGATTTATATTTAGAAGAATGACTTAAGTACTTGATCAACAGGAAATAAATGGAAACTTTTTTTGGCACTGTCCAGAAGGAGAAAAGAAAACCAAAAGAGACACAGTCACCACCACCCACTATCGCTAAGGGCAACACCCACCAGGCTCACAACACTCCATTTTTACACTGAATTCAGCTTTTTTCTTCCCATGCACAATCCCAGTAAACAACATTTACAGCACGCAGAGGCCACGTAAAGACTATCAACCAAAACACATCATGTGCATTCACAAGACAACTGGCATTATTATTTTTCTTTTTTTTTTTTAATTTAGTGTTTACCACTGTCAGCCTCAACAGGATAACTAACATGTTAGTACTTCAGTGTAAACTATGTCATGGAATCACAGAACGGTTTAGGTTGGAAGGGACCTTAAAGATCATCTAGTTCTAACCCCCATGACACAAGCAGGGACATCTTCCACTACACCAGGTTGCTCAAAGCATCATCCAACCTGAATTTGAACACTTCTAGGGATGGAGCATCCAAAACTTCCCTACGCAACCTGTGCCAGCGTCTCACCACCCTCATGGTGAAGAACTTCTTCCTCATTTCTAATCTTATTCTTGCCTCGTCCAGTTTGAAGCCATTATCCCTCATCCTATCACTACAAGCCCTTGTAAATAGTCCCTCCTCAGCTTTCTTGTAGGCTCAAAATATATTGAGGTGATTAAAAAAAATGCCATTTACAAGCTTTGCAGACTGAAGTTTCGAGAGATAAAGCCAAGCACTAACATAAACTACAATCCTTCAACATCTACTGTTCTGCCGTGTTAATCATCTGGAAGCTTTAAGTTCAGAAGGCAGAGCTGTGCTTGGCCGGATATCCGATTGCCTGCTGGGCCTCATCCCAAATTTCTCTAACATTACTCGCATTTTTGTGTGTGGGAAGAAGGACGAAGATTTTATATTTCAAGCCAAAAGGGAGGAAAAAGTGTTTGCAGCACTATATAGGAATTATCATGGTTAGGCTCAGGCTTCTGGTTCAAATGGTTCCCACAGATCTCCTCCACAAAACACAAAGAAACTGGGCTGATGCTCAGAATGCTCTGCTTGGGACCCTGGGATGAGCTGGGACCTTGACAGGCAGGTCTCCCCAGCGCCAGGCGATGGATGCTTGGCCCAAAGGAAGATGCTCTGCGTTCAAACATCACGGAAGAGACCAGCAGCATCACCTCTGCCTGCCAGCCTCCCCGCAGGGAATTACCCTCAGCCCTGTGTCCACAAGCACACTCCCTTTGCCTTACAGCAGCCTTAAGCCAGGAACCACCTGCCCTTTCCCAACGCAAATGCCTGCTCTTCCCTCTCCCAAGCAAGGAGAGCATGTGATGGAGCACTGGCATCACCCTGTTCCACTCACAGTCACTTAAAAATAATGCCAAACTGCAAATACTTTTATTCTTTTTATCCCTCCTGAATGCAGGGCAACCTGGACAGTGATGGACCTGCTGGAGCAGGGCCAGAGGAGGACACAGCAATGATGCGAGGGCTGGAACCCCTGTGCTGTGAGGAAAGACAGAGAGTTGAGGTTGTTCAGCCTGGAGAAGAGAAGGCTCCAGGGAGACCTTACTGCAGCCTTTCAGTGCTTTAAAGGGCCTGTCAGAAAGAGGGGGACAAACTGATTAGCAGGGCCTGTGGTGACAGGACAAGGGTGATGTTTTTAAACTAAAAGAGGGAGATTTAGACTAGAGAGAAAGAAGAGATAATTTTACAGTGAGGGTGGTGAGACACTGACCCAGGTTGCCCAGAGAGGTGGTCAATGCCACATCCCTGGAATCATTCCAGGTGAGGTTGGATGGGGTTCTGATCAACCTTCTCTAGTTGCAGATGTCCCTGCTCACTGCAGGGGTGTTGGGCCACATGAGCTTTAAGGGTCCCTTCCCACACAAACTAGTCTATGATTCTATGATTTCCTAGGCAACATGCTCTGGATGACCCTGCTTTAGCAGGGTGAGTGGAAAAGATGATCTAAAGAGGTCCCTTCCTACCCCTACCATTCTGTGATTTTTTTTTGCCCCTCCTCCCAAATGTACTTCTGGTCATTTTAGAGCCCATTTTTGGAGGCTTGAGTACCACAACTGCAGAGATCACAATTTGTCCCTCAGATCACACCACTGCATGAAGCCACACGACAATGATGCTCCGTACCTTAGTTTCCCCCTGCATTACACTCACTGGTACCTGCAAAACATGCATCACTCCCCAGTACCTAAAGGATGCATCTCCTCCTGCCTGCGCTGGAGTTTCCCATCACAGCTGGGTAGCAGGAAAACCAGCATCAGGACAACAAGCAGCTTTCCCCAGGACACCTGTAAGGTGATGGTTTAGAATAGGAGGAGGCAAAGATGGGATGGAAAGGTCACCTCTGCAGAGAGGAGGTTAAACACTCACCCTCCCCAAATCCCTGCTGCAGGGCCCTGCATTCCTTTGCTCCAACAGCAGGCTGGGCTGGGGCTTTTTTTTTTTTTTCCTCACTGTTTCCATGCCCAGTCATGTCCTGCCTCCTGGATTTAGTGAACATTTTTAATAGCTCCTATTAATAGGCAGAGGGGGAGCTGGAGACAGACCAGCTGCTCCGGCCAGTTGCACCTCCTAGGAGCCTCAGGGTTGTTCCACTGCAGGGAAAAGTGCTAAAAATCAGGCAGAGGAAAAGAAAAAAAACCAAGTCCTGCTCATCCAGAAGCATTCAGGATTGGCACTCAACATCAACACCCCATTTTTACAGGCCTCCTGGAAAAACAACTCCTATTCTCTGGAGGTCCAAGAGCAGGGATGCACTGGAGACCACCACACACACCCCAGGGACTAATTGAGTCTGTGTGTCCGCTCCAGTGACACGGGGGAGCTGTGACCTTATTTCACGGGATCTCACCAGGCGCCGCAAGAGTCCAGATGGACCATCTGGCTAATTGAGTTAATTAAAGCATTTTTCAGCAGCGATTAACTTTCAGGCGTGTCGCTCCAGAGCAGCTCCAGCTCTCTCTAGGGAGCACAGGCCACACCTCAGAAGCAGCGGGAGAGACAGGAAAAAGTACTTGGAAACAACTTACTGACACCACTGAGCTGTTTCTCAGATGCCTTTGCTGACTCCAAGCAGCTTAAAAAAAGGTTCAAACGCACCTCCCCTAAAAAACAGAAACACACACAGAGACACACACGTCCCTGTCCCCGTGCCCCCCCAAACCTTCATTATTTTCTCACCAGTGCAGAACAGATTCTGCATGGAGAAGAGACAGGCAAGGGTGCAGTGGATGGATGCATGGGAGGAGACCCACCACCTGACATCCCATACCCAGAGCATCTCTCTCAATGGGTGCATGGAGTGTGGTCAGAAGACTGAGGGAGGTTCTCCTCCGCCTCTACTCTGCCCTAGGGAGGCCACAGCTGGAGTAATGGGTCCAGTTCCAGGCTTCCCAGCTCAAGAGAGACAGGGAACTACTGGAGAGAGTCCAGTGGAGGCCACAAAGATGCTGAGGGGACTGAAGCACGTCTGTGCTGAAGAAAGACTGAGACACCTGGGGCTACTGAGCCTAAAGGAAACTAAGCAGGGATCTGATCAATGCTGATCAATGCCCTAAAGGGTAGGGGGTAATAAGATATGGCAAGACTCTTTTCAGTGGTGCCCACTCACAGGACAAGGGGCAACAGGCACAAATTGGGACCCAGGAGGTTCCATCTGAACAGGAGGAAAAGCTTCTTTCCCGTGAGTGTGCCAGAGCCTGGGCCAGACAGGCTGTGGAATCTCCTTCTCTGGAGAGATTCCAAGTCTGCCTGGATAATGCGATCCTGGGCAGCCTTCTCTGGGCAACCCTGCTGGAGTAGGGGGGCTGAACGAGATGATCTCCAGAGATCCCTTTCAATCCCACCATTCTGTGACTCCCAGGATCTGGCACAAGCAGCTGCACTAAGCTCTGCTCTAAGCGAATGCTGCCTGTCGCTGCTGCATGATGAGCTGGTCCAGGCCAGAGCCAGCAGCAGGGACTATCCTTTTTGCTGACGAGGTAATCACCAGCTCCCAAGGGCAGTAAATACTTTGTCTGTCCATGGCCCTAGCCCAGAGATAACCAAGCAGATTGCTTGCAAAGGCCAAAAGAAAAGCTCTCTTCACGGCTGTTGCTAGTTTGCTCCCCAACAAGGATGGCTGCCATAAAGTGCTGGAAAACAGCTGCATCCTGAGAAGCTGATATTAAAAAGAAACAAAACCACCCCAAAAAAAAAACCCCATCTCATTGCTGGGGACCTCGTGCTTTCATCCCCCTTCCCCAAGAACCCTACCTGTCCTCCTCATCCATGGGATGAATGCCTGCCTGTAAGAGGGACCACTCATCTGGAAGCTGCTGCGATAAATCTGCAGCCAACAGCATCCATAGGTGAGGAGCAGCCAGCACTCAGGAAGACATGCTGCAGGATGCACCCACCGTCACCTCTTTCTGAGGGTTATCCACACACAATTTCAGTTTCACTTTTTAAGGGAGTTTAACTTTTTAAGGGATGCACCCACACATGTCCTCTCCTCTTTTTGAGGGATGCATGCCCCTATTTCCCCCACTTTTTGCAGGATGCACCTGTGCATCTCCTCTTTTTTTGGGATGCACCCCTGTATCTCCTCCCTTCTTTCTGCAGGATGAAGCCCTCCATCTCCTTTTTTTTTTTTCCTAACTCCAAACCCAACGACTTACAGAAGACCATCTGCTCCCAGGCCACATGGATTCAGGAAACACTCCCTGTGCTTTCTTACAGACTTTTAAAGCAAAATCCGCATGGAAGATGCAGCAATGCACACCGAAGAAACTAACTAATGATGGCTTTTGTGAGCCAAAGGTGTAAAAAATACACGGAGGGGCTTAAGGTGGGAGACACTGTTCTTGTAGGAGAGAAAAAGAGTGATTTCCAAGGCTTGGCTTGCTTGACAGGGAAACAATTCTCATGCCAGAGGAGAACAACCCCACCCCGGGCCGGCTAATCTGATGGGAAAGTTTCAATACAGCGTCCAGGATGCAAGGGGCTGGGGAGGGAGGCTGGCGAAGGGAAAGGCGGGGGGGGAAAGAAAGCGAGGAAATGCCACAGAGGTGAGGACGCTTTTTCTGGCCAGGCAAAGGCTTGTTTTGTTTCCCTCCAGCGAGCTGCCATTTTCCGGAAGCTGGATCAGGTACAAAAAAACTAAGAAGTTTCTCTTTGTTTAATTATAGCTGCAGTAGCCCTTGCACTGAGGGACCCAGCGGCATCAGCATCTTGTCCCACACACTCACCCACCCCATCCCCCTGGCTGCTCTGGAAACAGACACAAACCAAGATGATGGTGCAGCAGCAAAGAATAATGCAGGAGTTAAAGCTTTAACATTTCCCACAGAAACATGACCCAAGGGACTTTGGTCTCCAGTGCCTGTATGACCACCGAGTTCAGTTATTCAAATTCCTGCTGGTTTTGCTCCCTTCCTCCACCCTTTACCTTGTTCAGGTATCTTATAGATGGACAACTCAAGCATCTTCTCACACCACTGGATGCTCCAGCCTGGCCTGGCGCTTGACAAAGCTATGGCTGCACCAGCACCAACCTGAAGCCAAGAGGTATAATCAACCTCATCCGTGGACTTATTCCAAATTCTACTCCATATCTTGACATAACACAGCTCGTGCTCCCTCCCTGAGCCCCAATGCTTTGCTGGTGCAATGCCACCATCACAGAGAACCATCACAACTGGCAATAACCCTGAGAGCAGCCCTGCAGAGAAAGACTTGGGGGTATTAGTGGATGAAAAGCTGGACACGAGCTGGCACCATGGGCTCACAGCCCAGAAGCCAATCACATCTTGGGCTGCATCCAAAGAAGTGTGGGTAGCAGGTCAAGGGAGGGGATTCTGCCTCTCTGCTCTGCCCTGGTGAGACCCCCTGCAGTGCTGGGTCCAGCTCTGGAGTCCTCAGCACAGGAGAGACAGGGGCCTGTTTGAGCTGGGTGAGAGGAGGCCACAACATTGATTCAAGGGCTAGAACCCCTCTGCTGAGAGGTTTGGGGTTGTTCAGCCTGAAGAAGAGAAGGCTCCAGGGACACCTTCTCACAGCCTTTCAGAACTTAAAGGAGCCTATCAGAAAGATGGGGACAGTCTTTTCAGCAGGGTCTGTTGTGACAGGACAAGGGGTGATGGTTTTAAACTAAAACAGGGAGATTTAGACTAGAAAGAAAGAGGGAATTTTTTACACTGAGGATGGCAGGACACTGGCCCAAGTTGCCCAGAGAGGTGGTCAATGGCCCATTCCTAGAAACCTTCTAGGTGAGGTTGGACAGGGCTCTGAGCAACCTGCTCTAGTTGCAGATGTCCCTGCTAACCGCAGGGGAGTTGGACTAGATGACCTTTAAAGATCCCTTCCAAGCCAAAACACTGTATGATGCTTTGACCCCTGCAACACTCTTGCCAAGCTCACTGGCAAGCCAAAGGCAGCAGCAACAGTAAAACATCGCTGGCCTTGTTCTTCCACTGACCGAGCTGGGGACTCACCATTGTTCAACTCCAGAAAAGCCTTTTCTGTTCCTAAGGAAACAGCCAGCGTCGTTCAAATAAGACCACACACCATGCAAACGCCTTCCCCCTAGAAGACGACCAAAAGCACTTTATCCATGCAGTGTGGTCCAAGCTGGGCAGGCATGGAGGGAGAAGGGCAGCTGCCAGATTTACCCCCGGGAGAGCAAACTGGGGAGAGGGAAGCGATAAGCTTTGCACGGGGCTCATCTGCAGCACAGGATGAGCAACCCAGCCTAATGACTACACATCATAGCCATGTTACTTCACTGCTTCCTAGAGGCAGCTAGAAAACATCTGGGTTTGCTTCGTGGCAGTGATCTCCCCTCTCCCTCCTGCACGGGGCAGAGGAAGCAACTTCACAGCCTGCAGAGAGTTGTGCAAAGGAAAGGCTTTTGCATTATTCTTCTTATTTTATTATTATTATTATTGCAGCTTTCTCCCCATTGTTTCACTCAGATGCACGTCACCATCCCGCCAATTTGCGCGGAAGCACCAGGGCAATGAAGAAACAGGGGAGAGATTAAATAAGTGACTCAGCCAGCTTCTGTCTTTGTATTATAATACATACAGGTTTGAGGCTACAGAGTTGCTCTCCCATCCATCACCTGCACATGCAGAGAGCGTGCGCGGGTGAGGAACTGGGACCTGCAAAGTTGCACCACCCTCCCGATGATGGGTCTGAAGCAACAACCTCCCCCAGGCAGTGCAGGAGCATGACAAGAACATTTAGCCCTTAGGACTTGAGATTTGTTGTCTTTTATCAGTAATTGAGAGCATCACACTCCCCAGCAGCCTGTCGCTGGGAATGACTACCCCTCTGCACTGAAAATAAACTCTTGCGCAAATCCAAGTGAAACCAGCAGGTTAAAAATAGAAATATTTGGGGGGAGAGGGGAAAGGGGTGTGTGGAATTGACCAAGTGGTTTGTAAGGGAGGAGCAGCAGACTAGCCATAAACAGCACTAAGTTTCCACCAAAAAATGGGATTAAAGACAGTGGATGCTGCTTGTGGGGTGCCAGTGACTTCTTCAAATAACACACAACCCACCTAAAACGTCAGCCTTCCTAGTAAAGACAAAAAAACCATAAATTCAAGGACAGGATGAGAGAGAGTTGGAAGTTTTACGGTCAGCTCTTTGACCTACCAAAAACTGACTCTACCTTGAAACCAATTCCCTGAAAACAATACCAACACACGAAGAGGAGTGTGAGTGCAAACTGCCCTGAGTAGCAAAGGGATTCCACATGCTTCTTCATTTTCCTGTCACTGTGGGCCATCAGTGTCACCCCTCTCCATACTCCCATCATTTTCTCTACAAGGGAGCAGAAAGACACTGAAACCGTTTGACTCCAAGAAGCTGAGGAAGAAGTTAAGGAACTCAGACTGCAGTAAGGACCATGAGAGGGGAGCGATGCCACAGCTACCCTCAAAAATGACCCAGCTCTGTGGATGGTTTTGGTGTTACTGGAACTGGGCTATCACTCGAATATTCAGTGAAAACCAGCTGAAACCATTTGACCTGCTGGGAGCAGGTCTCTCTGCCTCATTTAGAAAGCCAAGGCTCTGCAGTAGAAGGCAAGCGGCTTGTCAGGACATGCATGTGCCCACTGGAGGACCTGTTCTCATCAGCCCAAGTTACAGGTCTTGCAAGTGCTTTCTCCTTTCAAAAAACCCCATTATTTACAGCCACTGAGCGAGCTCAGGCTGCAGATCACACTTTGGAATTTAATAAACCCTGCAGCTTCATCATTAGGGAGTGAGGCTCCCCTTGTATCCTCATACCAACCCTTCCGGTCCTTCAGGGAGAGACAGTGGACCCACCACCCATGAGGAGCAACCCTCCCTCTGCTCCCCAGAATGGTCCAGGGTTTCGCCGCCCCACTGGGATTTGCTTCCAAGTCACAAGGGTTTTTTTTTCCCCTGTGCCAGCACTGAGAGGTCCGTGTGCTCCCTGCACCAGCCAAGGCTGGCACAGAGCTTTCGATGTCCCCTAACAATGACAGCCCTGTGCCCTAATGCCAGCCCCTTGGCAGGGTCAATGCCAGAATTGCTGGCACGGTGCTTGCGAGAAGCGAGCGGATGAAGCTCTGTCAGCAGAAGCAAAGCATCCTCTGCTCGCACGGGGACACTGGTTGCTCCCATCCTGCATGAAACACTGAGGGACTTGTTCTGTGCTTTTTTCAAACTGCAATCTCATTCTGCGTATCTTAGGGATCAGCCTGGATGAGTCCATCAGCTGGTCCTGAAAGCAGAGATACCTCTGATATGCCATCCAGAGGGCAGAACAACCCCAGGCAGCACTCAGCTTCATGGTCACACGTTGCTCTCAATAAACACCTTGCCGCAGCCATCGGAGAAACACAGACTACCAGGTTGGAAGGGACCTCAAGGATCACAGAATGATTTGGTTGGAAGGGACCTTAAAGATCATCTAGTTCTAACCCCCATGACACAAGCAGGGACATCTTCCACTAGACCAGGTTGCTCAAAGCCTCATCCAACTTGAATTTGAACATTTCCAGGGATGGAGCACCCAAAACTTCCCTGGGCAACCTGTGCCAGTGTCCCACCACCCTTGTGGTAAAGAGCTTCTTCCTCATTTCTAATTTAAATCTCCCCTCTTCCAGTTTGAAACCATTACCCCAGCTTTCTGATAGGCACCCTTCAGAAACTAGAAGGCTGCAATAACCTCTCCTTATCCAGTATCATCTGGTCCAACCCTTCTTGGCAAAATCATGCTCTAGACGGGTTGTCCCAGCACCCTGTCCAGCTGAATTATGAAAGTGTCGAATGCTGGGGACTCAGATGCTTTCATCTCAGGCTGTTCCTTGCAAACCTACACAAAATCCACTGCAATGAAACGACCAGCCTGGAAACAGGTCTGGAGTATTACCACAATGCAATGAGCAAGCTGTCCACTTGGCATGACACCACCAAAGCCACATATGAAACTTGACATTTGGCCCTGTCCCATCACCTCCAAGACGTCTGGATCAAGCAACTTCTAAGACCAAATGAGATTGAAAGCCCTGCAAGGGTGAAGCACTGCACAACATTTCACTGTATATACTGCAATGTATATAATCCAGTTAAAGCTGATCCTCCTCGTTAAAATCTGCCTCACTGCAGTTCACTAGAGAAGTCAACATTTGGGTAGAAATCATAGAATTAGAGAATCATAGAATGCTCACCTGGAATGTTTCCAGGGATGGGGCACTGACCGTGTCTCTGGACAGCCTGAGCCAGCATAAAAAATTTCTTCCTTAGATCTAATCTAAACAAAACATCTCTGAGAGTTGCCATCCACAGCCAGCATGCAAAAGATACCCAGCCCTCTGGTTGGGGAAGCCCTCCACTGCTGTGGACTTCCCTCCATGATGCTGCTGAGTGCCTGAACACCCAATGAGAACCATCCTTGGTCAAGCAGCATCACAGCCAGCCCCACCACCGTGTAGCACACCCTTTGCAGGGAAAGCAAACCTCTGACCTGCTGGAAAGCCATTACATCTCCTCAGCACATCTTGGGGAGCCCACAGGGCAGTCTGCAAAGCTCGGGTCTTTTCCAGATGGATTTTGGGAAGGAGAGAAAAGGCAGGTGCCAAACCGAAGGCTGAGCAGCTCTGAAGTGAGGCTCTTTGCATTCATTTCTGGTTTCAGCTGCAATCAGAAATCCACCCAGCAAAACCAGAAGGCGACGGAACTTTCAGACCTCTTGAAAACAAGGGGAATAAGAAGGATGCAAATTCCCCGTCATGTCCTGACCTCCACAGCTGCCAGCTCCCTTTGCACAGACAGGCTTCTGCGATGAGAAGCTCCTCGCCTTATTTAAAATGCAGCGTCTAAGCCACCTCCTTAACATAGACACAAGCTCTTCTGAACAACCCCACCAGGCTAAAATAAATATTTTCCTTCACAAACAGTGTTCCCTCTCATTAAAACGAAAACATAATTAGGACATCAAGCAGCACAGAAGCAAGCAAGGGCTGCAATCACTCTGTGAAACCCTGCACCACTCAGTCTTTTATTTGATTAAAAGTAACGATGCTGCTATTTTGGAAAAGCACGATCCCTTCCATGGCACAACTAGAGTTATTTTGAAAATCAAGGTATATGGAAAGCTGGTGGCTTTGCCAGAAGAGTATCCCCACCCAGGGAGGATGTGTGCCCAGTGGAGGCCCTGGCTCTGTGGCATGGGGAGAGAGTCGTGGGCAACTGCATCCTCTTGCCATTAAAAACTGCTGTAGGAAGAGCAAAGTGACCCCAAAGTGACCTGGGGAGGCAAAAACAAAAAAAAAAGAAGGGGAGGAAAAAAACAAAAAAAAAAGAAGGGGAGGGAGGAAAAAGGAAAGGTGCTACCAGAGATGCTGCACGCAGGCAGTCATGCACGGTCTGGTACTGACGCTGCCGCATGGGAGCAATAGTCAGGATGAGACGTAAATATTCAGAGCTACAAGGCACCCCAGGAGGATGTCATTCTCAGGATCATGGGGGCTTTTTTTGTTGTTTTTAAGCAAATCCAAATGCCCTGTTGCTGTAGCTGGGCACTAGGGAAACAAAACAAGTCCTTCTACCAGAGCAGATCCATCACAGGCTTCGACACAACACGGCTTACCCACGGCACAGGCACAAAACCACATCACTGTCACCACTGTCCCCTATTGTACCAAAGGTGCTCTGAGTATAAACACCGATGAGCTGCCCTCATGTTTACTCCCAAAGAGCTTTATAGCCATGAATCGCTGAAAAAGAATCCCTTAAAACACCCACATGGGTACCCTGGTACCTGAGCCCGTGGGCGCAACATGGCACTGATTCACTCCGCCCTGTAACACACCACCTGCACAAGACACTGAACACCAACCTGTGAGCAACCCTACAAGCAACCAAGTGTTGAAGAGCATCCCCAGCTTGCAAGACAATCCCTCCCCTGGCAGCTGGCACAGAGCAAAAAGGTCAGCAACCCCATGACACCAGTGAGCCCTGCCCAGGTAAATCTCTGGAAAAATCAATGCCAAGCACAATCAGTGTAACGCTGTTCACAAAAACCAGCCCCGAACTCTCCAGGAACAGCCCACACATGGCTGATGACATAAGGAAGGGATGAAAAGCCAGGTCAGCCTCAGCTGGAAGACATCACAGTGAGTTTATGGGCCAAACACATCAGGAAACACTTGTGCATTGTCCTCAGAGTACACCCGGTCACCTCACCATGCACAAAGCCACTGGTATCTGGCTGTCTAGGGTTCCCCACAAGGTGAAGGGGTGCCAACCCTAGGACCCATGCACCAGCATCCCTATACCCTCCTGGCAGCAACAGCAGGACCTGGGGGGCAACAGGCAGACTGCTGGGGCCCAGCACACTCGCAGGGTGTCTAATGCGCAGGCAGGAGTGTGGGCACCCCGAAAGTGTGCGATGCTCATGAAGCAAGTGAAACTTTCTGGCAGCAGATGTGTCCAGGGGGAGAGATGACCCAGAGCATACGCTGCTGGGGTGGCTCCCACCCTGCATGAGCCAGGCTGCTCCTAGCACCACACGATCACACATACGTGTGCGCGCTTCCACCGCATGCACAGCATCTCATACAGCACAAGACACACACAGAACAACCCGTGTGCAGTGCACACACTGTTGCACGCTTACACAGACCGTACACTTGCACGGCACCACACATGGCACACACATCCACATGGCAATGCACAAGCACACCCACCTTTATGGCATTACATGTGCACACACACAGAGTACACACACTTACACACACCTTCAATGTTACACACAAACACACTTTCACACCACTGCATCTGCACACGGATCACACGCAGATTTGCACACACCCTTGCAAACACAGACAAGGCGATGCACAGGCACACTCACTTGTACACATACCTGCGTGATGCTGCACACACACACACTTGCACGCACACCTGCACACGCTTCCACACCTGCAGGGTGTCACACACCCTCGCGCCCTGCAAGGTGTTGCACGCACACACACACTCGAACACACGCCTGGAGCGCGTTGCACACACACTCGTACACACGCCTGCAGGGTGTTGCTCGCACTCACATTCGCACACAACCCCGTAGGGTGTTGCAGACGCACAGAGGCTGTTTCACTCGCGCAACCACCCGCAGGGTGTTGCACACCGACACACACACTCGCGTACACATTCACGGGGGTTGAGCGCACGCCCATAAGCTCTTGCCCACGCATCCCCCCCTCGTCCGCCCCCCTCCGCCCCCCGCCCGGCCCCGAACCCCCCCCCGCGCGTGTGAGTCTGCCAAACTCAGTGCCCTTGGGCCTCTGCCTGCCCCGCAACAGTGATGTGCCGGCTGCCAGCTGAAGATGGCAGCGTGTGGC
>JAAGNO010011354.1:21033-37297 GCA_033439905.1 Ceryle rudis
CTCAGCCTTTCCTCCTAAGGCATGTGTTCCAGTCCCTTCATCATCCTTGTAGCCCTCCGTTGGACTCTCTCGAGCAGTTATTTATCAGTGAGGTACTCTAGTACCACATATACTATAAAACTATTCCTGTGGTTTACCATGCACTTGAAATGAATGTCTTTTATTCATCCCACCATACCCTGGCATGCAGGCTAAGAACATAGCTCTTGGGATTCCTCAGCTCAATTTTCTGCATTACAAGGCTCCTAAGAATAATTCTGCTAGATTGTCTTAGAAGTTTCCTTTGAGCTTAAATATATTATTTTTTTTAGGTAATAAATATTTTTTTTCCATTTATCACTTTTAAAATTAATTTAATAATAGCTTATTTGTTGGGTGTACTGTGGGAAGAGGACAAAGAAAAGCTGTTATCTTTTCTTGCTGGAACAACTTTTTAACCTTGTACAAGGAATGAAATTTTATTTCCAATATTAGCTCAAGTTTTCATAAGAATAATTCTCTGTGTTGTTTGGGGTTTTTTTTCTCTGTCAAGTAATTTTCTAAAGAATGCAAAGGTAAATGTTGAAAACCCAGATGTGAAACTTCGTTTCTCTAGCTTTTTGTTGTAATGAACCTATCTTTATTTTCTTTAAAATTCATTGCTAAAAGCTTGTCTTCTGGCTTACAAAAGCTCAGAGCTTTAGATATCAACATTAAAGAGGCATGGAGCATAAAAATGCAAGCTCTCTCTCTCTCTCACTTGGAATAAACAACAATTTATTTTTAATTTTGTTTAGAAATCTAGGTATTCTAGACATCACATAATAAATGGAAAATTCTTTTCCTGCTTCATATATGGTTATGTCCCTTTCAACCATAAAAGTTTTGTTTTGTTTTGGGGTGTTTTGTTTTTTTTTTTTTTTTAATTGAAAATCAGAAGTGATAAGCATTTAATAATCAATTATCTGTTGATCTTAACATTAGATTATTTTGTTGGTTTCAACTTTTCTCCTGCATTGAAGAAATAAATATGAGCACCCTTGATCAAACATACAGCATGATTTTTATTAAGGTCATAAGAAATGGGGAAGGCCTTAATCCTAGAAAAAGATTTCTTTGACCACGATGAGTACATTTGCCTGATATAAATATAACTGTCTTGTGGATTTTGTCACCTGGTACACACGCATACATATGCATGTATGTGTATATGTTCTGTGAACAGGTCATGATACTTCATGTCTTCATATTTCCATCCCACCCAGTCAAATATATTTTCTAGATCTTAATATAAATAACAAAATAACCCCTCTCTCACTACAGAATGCTATTCTGCAGCATGGGCAGTATCTAAATGTTGGTTTCATTTATATTCCTGTAACTTAAGCTCTTGGAAAGAAAATATAAAACTCCCAATGCTAAAATAATGATAGTAATAATAAAAAAAATTATATATATCTTGCAGTTAAATGGCCACTTTAAAAGCTGCTTTTTTTTTTTCCCTATTAAAAATGTGCAAAGCTTGTAATTTATTGTGTAACTGAAGGTCAGTGTGACTGAATGATGGCTGCATTCTAGAGGTTCTTGTGCCACTGTGAAAAGACAAGCATCAATCTGTGTTTTGGCTTTTTAAGTTACTTTTGCATTAATAGGAACTTCATGCTCAAGCTCCAACTAGAGCAAAGAATACAGAGATGTGTGCCTTGTGGGGGCAGGGATCCTACATTTTAATAAGCAGTTTCTAAACTAACTCTTCCAACTGTTCATGAAGTTGAATAACCACTTCACGTGTCAGGGAGCAGCAGGCATAGGCTGCTTGGCAAGGGAGGGCTAGCTGGGAGTAGAGAAAAGCAGTGTGTCTTGCTTGAAGTCTATATATTTTTCCTGTTGTTCTTCATAGTAAAATTTTGTTTTCTGTTTTAGCCTTCTGTTTTTGGTGGTGGCAATTTGTGATACTAACAAAACAAGTTCCAGTGAAACTTAACACTGCAGAAATAACATGCACCTGAAAATAGTATTTCTGTTTGGGCATGCCACTTTTTACTTAAAAAAGACGCCTCATCAATCATAAAGCATGGAAGTTAGACAGATACTCTGCATGAGTGGGGTTTTTTTGATAGGGGGAGGAATCTGATTTTTACCAGCCATTGGGATAATTAGAGAACTTCATGATTGTAATCTGAAAAATCCTGCTTGTTATCGATCTTTTCATGAGAACATTATTTTATAAAAGAACATGATCTTTTTCTCACTGGAACTTTAAATGTATTTTCTTGAAATAAGGCTGTTCTAATATGATCTGCTATTTCAATGTATCAAAGTGTCTTGATAGACTGTGGTTGAAAATAAATCCTTTAGCTATGTATGTGAATTAAGTTAATGATCCATTAATGATAATATGATAGTAAACATGCATATATATCTTTGGTATAGCTCTAGTGCACTAAAGGAAGATGAGATGACTAAATATCTCAATTTTAAAAGGAAGCTATTCCCTTTTAATGCTTTTTGATTTCTGCTCTAATTTTTTTTTTTATCCAAGGTGTGGGTGTCTTGCGGTTGTCATCTCTTGCCTTGTCCTGTGGTTCTCTTGCCTTGTCCTGTGGTTGTCCTGTGGTCATCTTGTCCTGTGGTTGCCTTGTGGTCCTCTGTCCTGCCGTTGTGGTCATCCTGTCACATCCTGTCGTTGTCTTGTGGTTTGTTTTGTCTGTTTGTTTTTTTGTTTGTTTGTTTTGTTCCCCAGTTTCATGGAGTGAGAGACTGGAGATGCAACCAAACCAGGTGATCTTTAGCTGATGTTTTTTCACAGAATCACAGAATATTCATGGTTGGAAAGGACCTCCAAGTAAACATGCATATTTTACAAGATCACCAAGTCCAACCATACCCATAACAAAAAAAAACACCTAAAAACCCCCCAAACACCTAAATACCCTGATCAAGCATGATTACAAAAACACAAAACACACAAAATAGCCCCCTACATACCTGCCACTAGACCATGTCCTGAAGCACCAGGTCTACCCATTTCTTAAATACCTTCAGGGATGGTGGCTCAACCACATCCCTGAGAAGGCTGTTCCACTGCCTCACCACTCTTTCTGTAAAGAATTTCTTCATAATATCTAATCTAAGCCTCCCCTGCCACAACTTCAGACCATTTCCTCTGGTTCTGTCAGTAAGTGATTTAGTGATATTTGATAAGATATTGTAGACCTTTTTTTCCCTGTGGTATTTCTGATGTAGGTAATGATTTATTATAGTTTGTACTTTTAACAAAATATTGTACTAATTTTGAATGAAAATTAGTTTATAAACAGAGGCAGCCTTCTCAGGGTGGGAATACACCAATTATGTAATGGAGCACAGTGAACACTTAGGAAAAATACTGAAAAATCTTCGCTTTTTTATCTGGGATATTTCTAGAACCTGGGTTAGAAACTGACTTCTATCAGCCTACACTCTCTACATTACATATTGGTATCTCTGCTGTTTAAGCAGTGGCCTGTAGTAGTTATAGATTGTTGTTAAGGTCTTGTCAACAGTTTTATGGCCATGCAGAGAAAGTCATGAAGCTCTAGCTCTGCTAAAGCTCTTCTTTCATAGTAAAAAAAGCCCCAATGAAATAAAAACCCAAACCAAAACCACAGATCCCCAAAACAGAACAAAAGATAAGCCCATGCCCAAGAGGTGAAAATGTAGTGTTCCTTTTAAAACTACTGAGAGTAATATATCATTCATAAATCAGTTTGCTTTTGAAGAGTTGAAGAATCTCAGTACAAGAGTACATGTTTCCTATGAGAAATCCCTGAAGGAAAAAAAAAAAGCTTTTTTTTTTTCAAACTGAAAAATAATGCTTAGAGAATACAGTGATCATGTCTATACCCCAGGTAGCAGTTGCCAGCAGCACCACATACCCTACAAGTAAATCAGGTTCAAGAATTCTCTCCAGCTAAGCACAGCAAATTGACCTGTAAAACTGGATTCCTTAGTGAATATTTTCTCTTATTGGCAATACGGTTTTTATAGGGGGTGTCAGCTTTAGCATCGCTCTGAAGTGCAACATCTTCACCAGTATTATACTGGTGTAATATAGACATAAAAAAAAAAAGAATGCTGCACACTGACTTTATAATTCTGCTTCCACAGCACCAGAATGTTTTTGCGGGGCAGAAAGTTCAAATAACCATCCTAGCTAATCTACTAGAGGGATTTTCCCATATTAACAATATTTTGGTAATATTCTTATGCTGCGTGAACTTTTAAGTTTCTGTAGTTAGCTTTCTTATTTTTTCTGTCTTCCTTGGGTTTTATTTTGGTGTTGGTTTTTTTGGTGTTGTGTTTTGGGGGGTTTGTAAGACTTTTTTTTTCCTCCCCAGTGGCTGTCTAGAATTATAATATCCTTGTATATTGCTAGACAGGGATATAATATACCTATTGCTTGTCTACAAGAAACCATAGTTCCTGGAACAGCCCTAACTCTATTGACTAACCTAAAAGGTTATTTCTGAGTAGTCAAAGAATCATTTATTGCCATCTTTGACAGTAACACAGTAGCCAGAAGTCTAGTTTTATCAAGTACAATGACTTGCCACATTTTTCATGATATATTACTAAGTGTGAAAACCTTGATCCTATCTCAGAAGGCATTTCTACTTTAGAATAGAGCATATATCTACTACAATATTTACAGCAGCCTATTAAACAAACTCACAACAGTTTTGTCCAGAATAAGCCTTGCTGGAAACTGCACTAATCAAAAAACCAAAGAGTGAACTCAGGCACTGGATCTTGTATGTTTCTATTGCAAATTAATAGTTAGTTTTTACCCACTTTAATTTTGGGGTATTCCTGCTAGCTTTCTCCAATGTGAACTCTTCATAAGACTCTACCAGGTTTTTATTTTCTGCCTTCTATAGTCCCTTGCTACTGTCCCACCATGATTCTTTACCTGAAACCTCCTCTACATAACTCTATGTCAAATCCCTGAGCATGAGGCTCATAAATACTGCCACTTTCTTGCTGTATAAAGACCTCTCAGAGTTGCAACATGGCTCACTTCTAGAGACTTCAAAATGAAGCTCCCTTCCTATTACATACCCACCAACATCTATCTCTTAGGGCCAAAGTAGTAGCACAAGCAGATCAGAGGTCCCCTAGAGCTTTTGTACCCCTTGTCCTCAATTTCAGGCATTTCTTCTTGGGCCAGATGCTCTTTAACAAACTTCTGGTAGCAATGGTATTGCAGTGGATAATGGCTTCTTCAGCTGCTCAGCTTTCATAGAAGACGTAAGGATGTAAAGGAGTAAAAGGCTCCATAAGTTGTGCTTTGAACTGATGAGTGGAGTGCTTGATACAGGGGCTTGTATCCTGCTTGTGTGTTGCTTGTATTTTGCTGGCGTGGGCTGATTTGGAGGCTGGTGTTTGGTTAAGCTTGTCAAACAGAGAAGATAAATGGTTGTAGCATCCCTGAGAGAATGAGGGCCCATTGTATAGGTTTAGTCAAGTATTTCCTCAGCCTCCGCAGGTACGGTCTGAACTGATGTTGAAGGCTTGGATGATGGCCCACGGACTACAGGGCATGGGCAGGAGCCTGGGGTCAAAAGTTTAGCTGTGAGGAAGAAGTCTTACTTCATCCTCAAGACTCCTGGCGACCACCACCAGAAAATACTGCGCCTGCTCAAAGGGGAGGAGATCTCATCTGCATGTGAAATGGGGATAGATAATGCATATGTATAGGCGCATTGCGAAACCTATTGAATATGTAATGTTTAACTCTATAAAAAGCTGCACAAGGCTGCCTGAGGCATGCACGTTTGTGGTGGGGTGACCCCCTGTGCATCCGGTGCCAAATAAATGACCTACTTTACAACCTTCCCAGTTGTGGAGTCTGATTTCCGCAAGTCATGCTTCAAATTCATTCATGTTACACATCTTTATTCTGATTGTTGACAGATAAATAACAGTATTATTCATAAACAAGCTAGTGGGCTCATTACCTGATGTTTAATTATAGTATTTGAATGACCACCTCCATCAGTCCAGAAGAATGTAAGAATCTTCTGTGTAAACACTGTTACTTCTGTCATCATTAGCACTTGGTAGGTCTCCATGTCAAGTACTTGATATCCAAAGAAATTCAAGGTGTTTTTATTCAGTACCTTTATTCATAACAATAAAAAAAAAATATTAAAAGATAACAAGCATCTTACTCGGTAGAAGTGACTACTGCTTAGAAGTCTGTATTAGATAAAAAGGCCTTTAAAAAAGTATGTATTTCAAAAAAATAGTGAAAGAATATGACATGTGTATAAAGTTTTCAAGGCAGGGGATTCCCAAACAACCTTAGTTTGCAACCAGAAGCACATTGAAATAGATGTACTTTTGGGGTGAAGGTGACCACTACCAGCAGAAGCTACAGCAGAGAAGCTGAACACAATATGAAGACTACCCATCCAACTAGAGCTTGACTGAAGGAGATTTTAATTGAGGTCATGGGGCACAGTAACTCTACAGTTTTGAAAGAGTAATGACCGATGATACAGCAAATTAAATGTTGTGGCCTAAATAACTGCACTCAAATATAATTTTAATTGTAGATTTGAACTTAGTATTTCCTTGGAGACCTTATAGCCATCATATCTAAGGTCAAAACACCTCAGGACGTGAAATAATTTGTCTCATTGCTGCAACACGATGTAAACGTTTTGCTAATTATGTGTTCCTCGAAAGGATGAAAAGATAGTAATTAAAGAGAAAAAGAAGCTCTTGATTGCATCTCAAAGTACTAAGAAGAGAAAATGCCTCTTGAAAGCATTTAAAGGGTGTTAATGTGTTAAGGGACTATTCATTTTTGATTAGGTTATAGCACATGGGATTCTGTGTCAGACATCACTGATTCCTAAATGCTAATAATTAGAGTTTATATTTACAGAGTGCATACTAAGGAAGAGACAGCTTAGTTTGCAGTTAGGGTCTGGTTTTGGTTTTCTCAATTAATGGTCCCATCCAAAGTTAACATTTTCCCTTCACAAATCGACAAAGAAAAAAAAAATATTCCAAATACAATAGCTGAGTTTCAGTATTAAATTTCCACATTCACGAACTCCATCTGCTTTATCTGAGGACATACTATATGCAATTGCTAAACAGAATAATTTTCAGAATTTGTTTACCACATTACTCCCTGAACTGTTAATTGAAAATATCTGCGTGAGATATTAATGCAGTATTTTTATAATATACAAATCAGAAAGTCTTTAGCACATAATTAACTGCAGAGGCATTTTCTGTAGCATATCAGTTAATCTATTTTAGAATATACCTATTAACTCTCATCTAAACAAATTGTATTTGATTTATTTTGCCAGAGCAATTTTTATGGGGAATCAATGTAGTTCCTCATTCTAAGTTGGGAACAAATAATGATGGAGAAAGGCTTGTCTCAGGGATGATATATAGGAATCATTAAGCTTGCTAATGAGAAAAGAATGATGCAAGAGCATTTCCACATCCAGAGAACAGTGGGACATAGGTCAGTTAAAAAGAAATTGGAACAAGTTTTGTGTTCAGGTAGGTGGAGTATGTGCTACATCACTGGCTTAAAACCAGCTATGTAGGAAGTAAGGCCAAAGCACTTACCTAATTAAACTTGAAGATGAGATGGAGATAGTAGCAGATCTGTGCTGGTGTCTAAAGAATTCTCTAAAGAATTCTCCTTTTTATCCTGGTGTAAACCAGAATAGATGAAGTTAGAAAATTTGAAATGCTTCAAACGTAAGAGAAGAGAATCTGACTTCAATAGTTTGTCTCCAATTTGATGCCAAAAAACCCTTGCCATGATAAAAGTGAAATTTCTGCCCACCCTGACTTCTGTCTAATGATATTTTCTTGCTTTATGCAGGAATGGGGCCTGCAACTCCATAGTTAATTATTTCAGAGGTTGTCTCCTCTTTCAGGTGTTGATTACTTCCTATGAAATGGCATTTATGAATTGGTGACCTCTATCCAAAGCTTCTTATTATAGAAACAAGATCAGAGAGGTTTATAAACCTCTCAAAGACCGGACTTATATACTCATTCTGTAAATAAATATAACTTTATTAATTATAATCAAAATTCCAATCTTAATAATTCCAGACTTTTGAAACTCTATGGAAAAGGGGTTTTATTCAACTGCTGCACCTAGGACTAACCTGTAAACCCTGGTGATGGGAGAGATCACTGGGAGAGAAGTAATATTAGATTTCCACAGTCATGGCTTAAACATTTGGAAGTTGCGGAATGTCTGCATACAAATATTTAATAAAATAATAATATTTATAATATGTAGTGTATATATTTTATATATATTACAATAATTTCACTTGAAAACCCACAGTACCTGCAGGAGCTTCTCAATATTTTTTAATATGATCTTTCATCTTACACACAAGAATACTTCTGTCTTAACTGGCACCTTTAAAATTAATGGTTGGTTGAAATTTTCTCTTCAGGGGTCAAGAACAGTAATCATCTGTGAGAAATGTCCCGTCATTCCTGGTACTAAGATAGTCTGAAAGACCTGTTTCATATATGTATCAGATAATGACAAAAATTTCTCATTTAATGGCAATGAAAAATATATACAGTTATTTCTGCAAGCAATCTTGGAATTTAAACATGATCTGAGTCACTTGTGCACAACTATTAATTGCTTTAAAACTGGATTTCTCTACTGGTTGATTCTTTTATTTCCCTGTTGGACAATTACTGTCTCCATCTCTATCTTACAATTCATTTTGATCTCATACTTTAGTGTAATCATATGTACACTTGTCATCCAAACATAGCCATTGAAATTGTATCTGGATATTCCAAAATATGAGTCCCAAAATTTGTGTAAATTAAAAATAAATTATGTCATTAATTAGTATGTACTTATGAGATACTGATGAACTTTTCATTTCAGGTAAGGAGAGTGGAAACCATGTTAGCAAGAGAGACCCTTTTTCTCACTCTCTAGAGCATCCTTGGCCTAAGGATGATGATCTAATAGAAGTAAAGTGCAAGAAGGTTATGTATTATCTTTTTTTTTTTTTTTTTTTGAATGAATGAAAAGCTCTTGCATTTATTGCAATAGATTTCAATTTCCCAAATCAAAAATACCTTCTTATCAGCAGTTATTGAAAGCAAACTAGTGATAATGACACCATCTCATGGTTCTTTGATTTGGGTCTTCATGACTCAGATGAAGCAAACTATACAACCCAACATTTGTAGAGGAACTTCAAAGAGAATTCACAATTGCAAGATTAGTGTGAAAGTTTATGCAGCATATGAAATTCTTTTTCATTAGACATCAGATGTAACACCTCTTTCTTAGTTTGCTTGAACTGCTTCCCTTGTTCAAAATATTAGGCCATGGACTTCCAGTTTTCATTAAGTGATTTACTAATTTGTGTTAATACCTTTTCCTATTTACTAAATAAATTTCCCATCTCTTTCAGTATATATAACTGTTCCTTCTAACTGCTTTCTATAAAAAAATTTGAGGCCTGATGCAGATACCTCATTGATCCTGGAGTAAATCCTGCAGATTTTGATGTGAGCTAAGAATTAGCCTATTCTCTCTTAACTGGCTCACCATTAGGGGGAACCTTTTATAAATGTTTCAAATTTAGTATTGCTGTCAATACACAAAAGATTTAGTTTTGTTTAGTGGCTATCTCAAATGTAAAAAACCCTAAAAATAAAAGTAAATTGCAAAGTTTTCTTAAAAGTCACTGATATAAAACATTAACTGAATGCTTTATACCACCTGGTGTAAATATCAGCCGTAACAAATGGAAGCTATAAAATATATTATATACTATGCTATGTCTAGAATTTTCACTGATACTTAGAAGAAATGCACATCAGAGTAAGACTATAATTTTTTCCTCTTGTCCTAGGAAAAATAAATTTTAACTGTTCTACTGATGTCTTCTTGATACAACTGTGCAGTTACTGTCCTTCTGTCCCATCTGTCTTGCAAACTGAAAGTTCCACTTCCTTTGTTTTATTTAATGGTCTCTGCAAGTACCAAAACCATTTACTAACCAGATTTAATAGATATAAACACAACTGTTCTAATCAAAGCAGCAAAAGTTCAAACAAGACAGAAAAAATGGCCAAAGTACTCATTGCAACAAGCAGAAGTATCTGTCAAGAACATCTTGCCTGTATAAAGCAAAGGAAGAAAACTCATCTGCCTGAACAGCATGTTCACACTATTGCTCCTGATGCTACCAGCTCTGTGGTTCACAACAGCTGCTACAGAACTTCAAATTCCTTTGTGCTTGATGCCACCTCATACTGTGTGACAGCAGACTTGTACTGGATCTTCACAGTCCAAAAGGAACAAAATCAATCTCATTACCCAAACAGACAGAATTACTAGAGCAGAAAGTGATTAAATTCCATGTGGTGCTCTGTGACATGGCTGGAGTGTCAAAAGGACACTGGGGACATAAGTTAGATATATATTTGCAATATAACAGTATATGCATGTGTTGTTGACCTGGTGTCTGATGGCAGTTCAACTAAAGTTAAACTTAATTAAAGGTAGTAGAATTTGAAGGTGTATTTTCTATATGTACTGATATATTTGATATTTTACTGATATATTTCATATATATACATATTTTACTGATACAGCTATGTTTGCTGCATGGGGGCACTGGAAGACAGCAGAGATACCATAGGTGAAGACAAGGTCTTTGCATTATTACCTATGTGGAGACTTTAAAGGTGAACTGCCTTATGCTCCTTTAATTGCTTACTGGTGACAAATCTTGTAAGAGCTTTTGCCTTGTTTTGAAGCTGTAAAAATATCCTTCAACAGCTGGGTTTCTGTACAGGGTAGGTTTGAGTACATTATGTACAGTACAGTAACAACTGTTTTGGCCAATGTGGTAAAGCCAGACAAAACTTCACTGGTTGAAGAGAGCAGATCTGTAATTGTTGAGGCTGAAATGTGGTATAGCAACATCTTCAGTTTGACAAAGGGTTTTTTTGAAAAAAATTCAATTCTAACCTGTCTGCTCTCTTTTCAGGTTGTTTTTCTTGTGTAGCTGTTCTTTTTTCCTGGCTTTTTTTCACCCTTTTCCTGTCTGCTTGGAGAACTGCAAAAGAGCCCTGAAGGGGATAGCTTTGCTACCACTGTCTCTCCCTTGAAATGCTAGGATGGCTGCTGTCAGTATGTGTAGAGGAATTCCTTGTTGATCAAGGAATTGCAATGGCCCTTGAAGGATTGACTTAAAGCTTGTAGAGTAGAAAGAATAGCATGAGATACAGAGCAGGAGAAAACACAGAACTTGAATAGAATGGGTTAACTGCAAGGGAGGTGTGCACCTAGTATGTAGCCAGTTATAGTTAACCAATCTGCATAAGGCTTGGCACACGTAGCACATAGTTAACCAATAAAACAATTTAGATGTGCACATGGATGGCCTGACAGACTATATAAGCACGTACTTGTGAAGCAATAAACGAGAACAATATGTAGCCATATTGGCGTGCTTGTCGTTACTTGGCCAACTTCCCACTGGTATCTCACTTCAAGTACGTAGTTTTGTTCTGGGAACATTATGTCCCAGCTCTCAGCCCCTTTAGTTGTTCAGACATATTTTTTTCAGGCAGGTCTGTAAAGTATCTAATTTAAAACTATCTTGCTTTTAAAAGTGCAGTTCCTTCTCTCCCTAGGAACCTTTGTCTGAAGGGTCAGGCTTGTAATCCCAGGGTGAATGCTTCCACTGGCATAACAACTGTTTTCAGTTTATACCTGAAATGTGCAATACCCAATCAGAGAATCACAGAATGTTAGGGGTTTGAAGGGACCTCCGAAGATCATTAACTCCAACCCCCCTGCCAGACCAGAACAAAACTAGAGCAGATCACGCAGAAATGCATCCAGACAGGTCTTGAAAGTCTCCAGAGAATGAGACTCCACAGCCTTTCTGGGGAGTCTGTTTGTTCCAATGCTCTACAACTCTAAAAGAGTTCTTCCTCATGATGAGATGGAACTTCCTGTGCTCCAGCTTGAATCCATTGCCCCTCGTCCTATCACAAGGCACGAGTGAAAAGAGGTTGTCCCTTCCTTCTTGACGCCCAGCCCTTATATATTTATTGACATTAATTAGATCCCCTCTCAAGTCTTCTCCTCTCCAGACTAAAAAGCCCCAGGTCTCTCAGCCTTTCCTCCTAAGGCATGTGTTCCAGTCCCTTCATCATCCTTGTAGCCCTCCATTGGACTCTATCCAGTAGATCTGTCTTTCTTGAACTGGGAAGGACAGAACTGGATGCAATACTCCAGGTGAGGTCTCACTAGGGCTGATATTCATGAGGTGGTGATAAGGCAATGTGGCTGGTTCACAGGCTTTTTTCTGTTCTCCTTTCATTTCTCCTTGCATTTCCCAAAATTCTTTTTTCTTTTTAGTATCAGAAATTCTTTATTAAGAAGGTTGTGAGACACTGGAACAAGTTACCCAGAGAAGCTGTCCATGCCCCATCACTGGAGGTGTTTCAAGGTCAGGTTGGACTGGGTATTGAGTAACCCAGTCTAGTGAAAGATGTCCCTGCCCATGGCAGTGGGGTTGGACTGGGTCATCTTTAAAAATCCCTCCCAACCCAAACCATTCTGTGATTTTATATTTCTTTAGCTCACTTTATACATTTTCTTATATAGACATCTTCATTAAATACATATTTTACTGTATGGTAAACTTCTCTGAGAAACATTTATACCCTTTTCATCTGTCTCGACATAATCATGTTTATAATGGCTTTACTATTGTGGTACATCTGTATAACATTGTTCTGTTAACTTTTCTTGCTTTTTCTTTCATCAAAAAGTACAATTCTTCTATAGTATGTTTGTGTTTTACAACATTTGCACTTTTCAGGTTTGTCTGGAGCTTCTGGCCATGACCATCTTCCATGGTCATTATTTTTTAATAATATGTTATTGTTCAGTTAGAGGGGGGGAAGAAAAGTGTCTTGGTTTTTTTTTTTTTGTTTTGTTTTGTTTTGTTTTGTTTTGTTGTTGTTGTTGTTGTTGTTTTTCCTAGTTAAATTTAGCTGGCAATAGAATAATGCAGTCAAATACAGAGAAAACTATGGTTTTCCCAGAACTGTTGTTCATACATAGACATCTTGTTCATCTTTTGTCCTCACCCTCACCTCTGCCCCAAGGTATCCAAAGTGTTTATTTGTTTTGTTGCTCTGACTGCCTCGTAATTCCCAGCAGAAGGTGCATACGCAGATCTCTGTTTAGATTTCCTTATATTATTACACTATAGGATGTACTCGGTAAACTGTTTTGGAGATGAGTCTGAGGAAGTTTTAAGAAAGTCTGGGGACATGCCTCCTCACGCATCCAAACTAGAGCAGGAGCTGGAAAGGGGAAGGGTCTGCTGACCAGTAAGTATGTGGTGTATCTCTGTAGAACTGCAGGTACAATGACAACATAGAGCTTCTCAGAGGCAGTTTTCACCAGCCAGCTCTGCTGGTCTAGGCCAAGCTACCTGTGGCATGTTTCCCAAGTTTTTCTCTTGCAGAGATAGAAACTTGGAAATTTTTCCTTGGACATATGCTTCTGTCTTAGAGGGGCAGTGTTGTAGACACTAGGAGCTCCAGGACCCCTGCTGCTGAACAGCCTTGTCAGCTTCTTACTGGTTCAGCTCCTTGGGGTTCTATTAAACACTCATGGAAAATGAACTGCCCTTCTCCAGCATCTGAAAATGTCCTGGGATTTTCGCAGTCAGGGGCAAGAAGCAGATCTCCAGCACAGGATAACAATTGTCCCATCTTGGTCAGAGAAAACTAAACTGAAATAATTTACCTATTGCCCTGCATTTCCAGTGTTTTTGGTATTTTTTTTTTTTTTTCACGAGGAAATATGAGATCTTAATTTTAATAAACCCTACATAAAAGGCACTTTTTAATGTTAAAAAATTCAGTATTGACCCACATTCTTCTCCCCTTTCCTCTTGGTTGCCAACATCTGGTAGCTGATTAAAAAAAGCTCAGAAACATCCTCAGAAATAAATGAACCTCCTTAGCCAAACATATCTGTCTCTCACAGATGCAACTAAAAAAAAAAGTGGAATATTTCTACATATATTTATTACTAAGTGTAATGTATTATCAAAGCAATTCTATTCTCATTTTTTGGCGTGAAGTAAAAAAGTATAGAGCAGGGCATTTGTTCTTAAAGCAGTAAGTGCTTTTTTCCATGTATTTTCTTCAGCTCACATTTTAATCTTACCCAACAAGCTTTGATAATCTTCATTCAAACTAGTAGCAGCTTGTAGGTGTCTTTCTGCCTCTGTTATGTCTTATCAGCAGCTCCCACACATACAGCTGCTGAATACAATAATACAATTTGACCTTTTTTTCTTTCTTTTTTTTTTTTTTTTTTAATATTCTGCTTTATGGTTTTTGGATAATCTGCATTATGTGAGACATTGTTATTTTAAAATGTTTTCCGTGCTCAGAGTAGGTAGTTCTGAACCCTTTAATTAATTTTTTTTCATTCTTTGATGTTGCTTTAAAGCATATGTACTCCTCTGATTTATAGTAGCTGCTTCACAAAAATAACAGTTTTTACCAATTTCACTTAACACCTCTTAGTACTTGCATGGTCTGCCAAGGCTTCCTTGGGGTTGTGAACTCTCAACCTTGAAATTTCACACTGCTTCTTCATTACTTATACTGTCAAAGGAGTTGTGTTCAGAAGCTACAGAAATCAGGAGCTGGTCAAAAGAAAGGATTAGGAAAGTGTACCATCTGCTTTTACATTTGAATTTGTTGAAAGACAATATGCAATGTAAGCATGAATTGATACAAGTGACTTCTCTAAACAACACTATTGTGGGCTGAGTAACAGTAGAGGAATTTAAGCACAGAAAGAAGCACATGGTATTCTTATTGTTACTTAAATCTACACAATGAGGGTTCAGCCTTTGTTTTCATTCTTTCATAGAGTATATCAATAAACAGATGGTAGGAGGTCGATTTTATCTGTGTCTAACCTCAATTTTCCTACATTCTGGTTTACTGAAGAGAATACTCTACAGTGACATTCTATAGAACTGTAAAAGAGGGAAAGATTTGGAATGTAAAGCAATTACATTATTTCAGTGTGTTCACCACAAGAAACCAAAACACAATGGAGCAAACTTAAGCACACACTAATTGCTATACTTACAACATTCTCCATCACCACATCAGATTTAGATTGTGTTATCAATAACAGCATCTAGTCTAGAACAGTTACCCTTTTTCCTCTGCTGAAAGGTGTTAGCTCACTGAAATTTTATGTATGTTCTGTGAAAAGGTCTTGAAATTGAAAAACTGAACCAAAAAGTACTGCTGGGTGCTCAGTTCAGTGTTTATACTCCCTTTTTTTTTTTTTTTTCCTCTCAACTGAAGAAACCAGGTACCTGTCAGGGAGTGTTGAATGAGAAATAATTACAGTGACTTACTCCTTAGTGAATTGATATACAGATTTAAAATTTTTGAATGTATAGTTTGTCTACTTTTTTGTTTTCAACCCACTGCTGGTGCGGTTTGTTTGCTGTTTGGTGGTTTGGGGATTTTTTTTTGGTGGAATCTTTAATATGAAGTTAAGGATTTTTTCTTATATTTGTTCTCCATTTTATGAGATACACTTTTGTCATGGTTTAGGGTCAGGGTGGCCCCTTAGACCAATAGCAGACGCTCTCTGTTAAACCCCCTCCCTCCCCAAAGGAGAAGAGAAAGGGCATAAGGGAGAGAGACTTAGGGATTAGAAAAGGAAACTAGAACAGCTTTAATGAGAATGAAAATAATAATAATAAAACTAGAATATGTACAAACATATACAAACCCAGTATTGAACCCAAGCCCCCCCCACGATGGTAATTATGTCACTGTCAGCACTGATGCTGTGCAGCAGGCACTGGGGGAGTCCCAGACTGGGGCCCTCAGCAGACGGGAGCTGTGTTCAGGAGCTGGATTCTGGTACCACATTCGGGAACACGCTGATTGGGATTGAAGGCAGAGCAGACAGAGTCCTCCTTGGATGCTCTGAGGAAGGAACCGAAAGAGGACCTGAGCCAATCCAAGCAAAGCTGGCAAAGCAGTCCAAGAGGGGAGAGGAGCCCGGGAGCCCCCAGAGAGAGAGAGAAGTTATAGACCCTCCTGATCCCTCAGCTTTATACCAAATATGACATATATGGGCTGGAATACCTCGTTGGTCAGTTTGGGGTCACCTGCCCTGTCC
>JAAGNO010011355.1:0-16331 GCA_033439905.1 Ceryle rudis
CCCCTCGGCCCCGCAGGGTCGCTGCGGCCGGTGTTGGGGGCGGTTGGCGCCCGGCAGCGCCCCTCCGGCCGCCCGCTCTCCGGGCAGGAGCGCGGAGACGGCACCCGGCGGGGAGGGGGGCCTGGCCCCCGGCAGCGCAGCGGCCGGGCCGGAGGCCGCGTCCGAGGGCGGGAGGCCTCCTCCCGGGAGGCAGCCGGCGGGGTCAGCGGCCACGGGTGTGCCTCCCGCGGCGTGGGTCCCTCGGCTGCCCGGCTGCCATCGTGCCTGGTCCGTGGGGCTGACGTGCGGCTTCGCCGAACGTGTGGGAGCCCGCGCCTCGGGAACCTGTTGTAATTATTTGTTAAAAGCCATATTTATTTTTTTTTTTTCCCTGCAATATACACCTTAACAAGGAGTTGCCACTTCAGAGCTGTAAGATCCAAGTCCTAAATTGAATTAATTATTGTCATAAATAGCTGCATTATCCATGCACACCCTGGTATTGCTGATGTTTGGATGATGTCTGTATTGTACGTGGAAACTTGTGGCTTCATAGTCCTGACATCTATGGCATGTCAGTTATTTTCATTTAATAAGGTAATGAATCATGATGTCAAAGATTGACAATATGAGGTTGGTGTTAGGAACTGAAAGCGCAGTATGTAGTTTAATGAGCAGTAAATATACTCGAAATGAAGGGGATATTTATTTTTCTCCTTTTAAAATACGTTTATACTTCATTTCATTCAAAAATGGAAAGATAATACCATCTTCCAGTGGTATTATTTTACGGTGGCACAGTAGCGCAGAAATCAAGCACATTTTGTATTATTCAGCTTTTTAACTAATAGGTGTGTATTATTAATGACTTAGCAGCAAGAAAAACTAGTACATTATTAAATATTTCAGACAATAGACTCTGTTAGCATTAATGCAACGGATTCATTATGTCTTCATCTAATAGGTACCCCGACGATTTAACTTTGGAAATGCTGTGCCCTCTTTTATTATCTAGCTCACTCTGTTAGTGGTGTTGTGCTTATCACTTTGCTGTCCAAATGATTCTCACTCTGATATCCTACCGTAAAAAACGGAATACCAGCATTTTGCAGGGTAAAGTATTTTTGAGACACCGCAGTTGTCGCTGGTGCGTACCCTTTGCATTTCAATATTCAAAACTGTTGACTTTCAGAAATGCAAAACCCACCACCTCCTCCTCAGTCAGGATTCTGCACACCGCTGGGGCGCGAGTCCTGGTGGATTGCTGAGATACCAGCCGGCTTGGTTCAGTGAAGATACCTTCCAGCTTCACTGGTCCATGTCATTTGAAGGATATGTAGTAGTGTTCTGACCACTGAATGCTTACAAGTGTCATGGATGCTGCAAGAATCTGATACCCCCGGTGCTGGGAGCTGGCTTTGACTGTAAATGGGAGTGTACACAAAGGGATTGCACTTTAAGTGGACTTAGATTAGATTCCAAGTTGCGCCTACTTAATGACCTATGGGGGACTCCAAATACCACAAATACCATGTTTTTTATTTGTAATAGGTCCTCACGTGTGTGCAGACAGTAGTCTTTCAGAGACTCTTAGCCGTAGCGGGTGAAAATGTCACTGTCTCAAATTTAACGTGTGTTATTAACGACAGCTTCTCTTGATTGGGTTCTTTGGTGGTGGTGAAATTGAAACAAAACCATTTAGGTTTCTCTTATTTATAAGCAGGCGTTAGACCTTACTCAAAATTTTAAAAGGTTGCGAGATACTGAGATGGTCTGTGATACAGAATGCAATTGGTATATTTTCATTTTTGCTCTTGGATAATATTCCTGGAAATTCATAAAGTCATGAAGGCCCATCTTTGAATCTTAATCACTTTTAAGATTTCATCAGGCTGCCCAAGTGTACAAGTGCTGCCTTAAACATGAATGAAGAAACAAAAGAAACATACACAAGACTCTATAGTTCCAGACTTGTCCTTCCTCTTACTCATATTTTCTCTAAAGTTGCAATTTTGACATTCATTCAGGAAAATTTTATTTTAAGGAAGAGAATCTACAAAGAGTTTCTTAAGTTACTAATTTGCAGAAGGAAATCTTAACTACATGTGCAAATAGATACAAATTATTACACAGAAAAGAACTTCAAAACTTTAATCACATTTTCTGTGAGCAATGGTGACCTTGGTAATTTGGAATGTAAAGTTTAATGGAAGGTCATTCACAAAAGATTCACATGCCTTTAGAAAGAGATTAACTGTTCCTCTTGTGCAATATAATATATACGTGGCTGCACAGTACGGCATGGGTTGGTGAGAAATAGAAGCAGCACAGTGTGGTAGCCATCTGCTTACTGTGTATTGTACAAGTCGGGAGAATCACACAGAATTTAGAACTTGCCAATAACTTTTCCGCATTTGTAAAAAGAATGTGGGTTTTTTGTTCTGGGTTTTTTTTTTTGGTTTGTTTGTTTGTTTGTTTTTGTAACATGCTACTTAGAAAAAGTGTCCACACATAACGTACGTATGTATCCATACTGGTTTGGAATTGTGGCTACGTGTATTTCTTAAACAAAATGAGTGTGATGGGAAGCTCAAAATACGGTGGTTCTCCTGTGATACAGAACTAAAAATAGCGCTGGTGGTTCCTTTAAGCTTGTTCTTAATGTGGAAAATCCCACGTGCCTGCTTTTCTGACCAGCACAGGTTTTTGCTCTTGTCAGGGCTGGAAGGAAGTGATTTTGGTTTTTAAGAGCCAATCTGTGCACTATGAGCAGAGTTATCTATAAAGTTTGTGCTGCAAATGCAGACCCTGCAGCGCCAGTGATGCTGGGGATAGTAGGTACCCACGTTGTCCTGTGTGTCACAGTGAAAAACACTGTTTACCTGCAGGGAGAGCAGATCTTTTTTCCTGAAATTCCCAGATAGAAGGTAACATTTAAACACCCTCATTCATTTTGGTAAGATTATCTTTCAGAGTAGAGCAAGTAAACGATGATAGGTTAAAAACTGTTGAGGAGTGGCATTCCTGACTTGACAACCTTGCTGCACACTCTGAGGTTTAGGACTTTCCCACATCGGGAGGCATGGGATGTTGTTTTGGCTCTGAACTGGCATTTAGTCAGGTGCTCAACACAAAGTTAGTAATTCTTTTGACTTTGGTCTCCCTTGTCCAGGTTAGTGATGGAGCTTTCTGGCCTCTGTGATCCTCACCTACAGCAGAGCCTCAGCCTCTTGAGGCACAGTCAGTTTTGACATCAGTAGGAAAAATCCCATCTGATTTTAGCATGGAGTTGGTTGGGCCCATTATGGTGACTCTGAACATTAGGCTTTAATGATTTTTTTCTGTCCCTGAGAGATACAGGTAACTGTGCTCTGTCATGTTTTCTGTACTTCTGGGAAGAAAATACACTTAAGAGAGGAATGTTCTTCTTCCTGTTATTTATTTGACTCTCGGGACTTTGCTAGAGTATTGTGTTGATTAAAATATCTCTGTACTTTCTTGTGTAAGGTAATATATTTTATATACTACATAGTGTGTGTTTTCAATTTTTAAAAAGTTCTGGGTTAGAGCATTACCATGTTGCTGGAAAAAAATTTACTTTTAAAGATGAGTGAGCTAGTGAGAATTATTATTGCCTCTGTATTTACTTGCAACAATGAAAACAGTTAAAAACGCTTTCTGCTATGAACCACCTAGCTTTTAACTTTAATTTTGCTTGTTCTAATGCACAGCATAGCTGTAGACAGACAATGGAACATTATAGAAAAATATTTAAATTACAGGCTTATTATTAAACATTATACCTAAATATTGTTGCCTTTTTATAGAACATTGTCATGTTTTTATAGTTTTGCTCACCTGAAACTATTCACAATGACTTCTGTTCCAGACAGGCGTGAGAAATAGGCTGGGTGGGAAGAGGCAGCCCCTGTCCAGCTCCCCTGGGTATCACAGACATTGGGGCTGGTCAGTCCTTCCAGGATTTGCAGGCAGAGCAGCAGTTAGATGACTGTAGAGCTCTATCAGGTACCTGAAGGTGGAGGGCAGTGAGGAAGGTAAAGCTGAGAAAGGGGAAAATGCAGAAAAAGCAGGTAACTGAAATGCCTCAGGGGAGAAATGATACATAAGTAGTGGAAACAAGAAAGTACAAAAGAGGGAAAAAGGTAAGAGAAGAACAGTTTTGAAGGGAGAAAGGTAAAAGAATAGGATACCAGGCAGGAAAGGAGACAGGTGAAACAAAAAAAGACCCCAGCAGATAAAAAGACAAGAGGGAATGAAACAAAAGGAAAAAAAAAAAAAAACAAACCTAATTCTTGGCAGAAATGATGTCTGTTGTCAATAACAGCTGAGTATTTCAGTTTCTGGAAAAGCTGTTTAAGATGTGGGGGAGGAAAAATGGATGAGAATCAACCTGCTGACCTGAGATGGGAAAAGTCGTAGGCAGGAAGTATGGAATTAAAGAGTGGAAGAGAAAGGAGGAAAATAAAAATTCAAAGGGATAAGAAAGCTGAGCCTGACCATACTCTGCTCAGGGTTCAGTGAAGTCCCAGCATGTACAGACCCAGCTGTTTTCTATACTTCTGTTCTCTGGACTACTAGACCTTGGGGAGATGAGAAATGCAAATTCTGGTCCTGCTCAAGCTAACTGGACAGGTTTTTGGTTTTCTTCAATTTCAGCAGGGAGAAGGTATCATTCAGACTGTTTGGTGTTAGGTAATGCTAGTGGAAGTGACAGCAAATTAAACAGTGACAGGTGATGAAGATGATATGACCAGTTTTCACTCAGTAGGAAGGTGGTAACTGTTGATAAAGAAGGAAAATGTAAAGTTCTGAACAGTGCGAGACACCAGCATTTATGTGGAAGCCATACAGACCCAGTCTGTCTTCCTTTGTACAGAGAAGATTAAAAATTTGAGGACACTAGTTATATCCCTTGGCAATTAAATAATTTCCTTCTTGAATACGCTATTTGTAGACAAGTTTCACAGACTGTAGTTCAATTTGACTTCCTTCTCTGCTAAGGTTTTTGTAGGATCTCAGCAAGGCATGTTTGGTGGTTGTAAAAAAACCCATGTTTTTTATTTTCACTGAAATACATTTTGTGTTCTAGTAACAGCCACCAGCCTGTCCCTTTGGGATCCTGACACCAATATTTGGATTTTTAACTAATACTCGTACTCAAGGTTAATTGCAAGTGAGAAATATTTCAGACTCCAAATTAACATCCAGTTAAAAAAAAAAAAAATACCTTAAAAGGTATGTGACTTATTAACATTTGCATTACTGTGTAGATGAAGTGAATGTGAGGCTCCGGTTTATTTTAGTGGGCTTCGGATCATGTCTAACGTGCCTGAATTAATATCGGGAAATTGTACCTGTGCCAGGACTCTCTCAGCTGAGCTGCACAAGAGAGACTGACACATTAGTGGCTGTGGGGAAGTGAACCACAGACCTGTAGTCAGTTTAATCCTAGTTAGTCTCACCTACTTGCCTTGTGTGCATTCATTTGCCTTTGGAGACAGGCTAGTGCTGAAGTAGAAGTGGAGAGATGTCCAGTATCCAAGAGGGTGGGAGGCCTGGAGCTCAGCCTATGATCAGAGGCAGCACCTTTGTCCTAAAAGGACTGCTGTGGGTCAGGATAGTTCTTGGGAGAGACACATATGTCCTGGATGGTAAAATCCTGAAGAGCTGTGGAGGCAGAGGTGATAGCCTGTTTCTTTGTCCAGTTACAGTATTCTTTAGAAGAAACATAATTTCTGAAGAGCATTTAATGGCCTTTTTTATGAGCAACTGTCTTTCCGACAGCCAAAGATGAAGGCATGCCAAGTAACATGTGCAGATACTCTTCCTTCCAGCCAGTGTCCTGGTCAGAGGTACTAGTTGGGATAATACCCTTTGTGAACAGCCAGCCCCCCCCCGATTTATATCTTTAGGTGACACATAGTCCAAATACCTCCAACTCCTTCCCTGCCTCTTGTCCTCTTTTGCTTCAGAACTTGTTTCTCAAAATCCCCTACTTCAAAGCCTTTTGAACATCCAAACTACTCATTTTCCTTTACTAGTCTTCCTTATAGGCTGCTTCTTGCTCCCCCACCACTCTGCCAGATGGAGCTCTTCCCCAGAGCCAAGCCACTCGAGCTTCACCTCTGCCTGGCCTTCTCTTGAATCCTCTGCTTCTACAGTCCTGGCCCCTCAGTGCCCCTTCCACCAGGCTCCCTACCTGACACATACCAATACTGACTGCTCCAGACCTCAGCTTGTATCTCCAGAGGCTGCTGCAGCTGGTTGGGCTGTGCTGCTCCTTGACTTTCAGTCACCCTGCCCCTTTTAGCACTTGAAGCAACTTCAAACATCTGTATCTGCATCTCCAAACTGTTCTTCCAAGAGGGGAAATTAATCACGGGATTTCAAGTTGCTTTCTTCTAGAGGGAAAATTAGATTAAAAAAAATAAACTTACTGAGCCACTCAAACTGAGGGCAAAGTGCCTGGGAAAGTGATAACTTCCTTCTCAAATGCTATGCTTTAGTTAAAATTCCCCTTTGCACCACTTGCAACAGTCTGTGAAGCTCATTTACAAATTCTGCAGATGCCTAAGAGGATGGATCTGTTTCACAGAATCATAGAATTGTTTGGTTGGAAGAGACCTTCAAGATCATTGAGTCCAACCATTAACCCAGCAATGCCAGGTAGCCACTAAACCATGTCCATAAGTGCCATATCTACATGTCTTTTAAATACCTTCAGGCATGGTGAGTCCGCTACTTCCCTGGGCAGCCTGTTCAAGCGCTTGACAATCCTTTTGGGGAAGAAATGTTTCCTAATGTCCAATCTAAAACTCCCCTGGTGCAACTTCAGGCCATTTCCTCTTGTCCCATCACTTCTTACTTGGGAGAAGAGACTGACTCCACTGCGCTACAACCTCCTTTCAGGGAGTTGCAGAGAGCAAGGTCTCCCATGAGGTCCTGCACTGTTTTTGCCCATACTTTGGGAAGACAATCCAGGACTGCTCTGCCAGGGAGAATGCAGGTCACAGAGCCTCCTAGATAAGGAAGTTCCCTCTCAAAACAAAGTCCTCCTGGTACGATTTACACTTGGGGTGTACCTTTTACAAATAGAGTGGATCCTGTAGGATCGTGGTAAGCATCACACAAACCTATCTTGTCTGCCCATGTGTTATATCTGAGGCTTTTCTGTTCACTCTTTGCCTAATGTGCATCCCCTTCACATGGGGAGAGGAGATTGAAAGGACGGGGTTTTTGAAGGTATGTTGTGCCCTGGAGTCACTGTAGTTTTTCCCTACAGCAGAAGAATATGGAGGTTCTGAGTCTGTAACTGCTGAGCAGTAAATGGAACAGAGCTGCGGCAGCGTAATTGTTTGGATTTGTACTGGAGGAGAAAGTACAGTGAGCCTTGGGGGCAAGGGGAGTGAGAGTGTAGAACAAACAGAACACAAATTCAACAGAAAATAGTTTGCCAGGGAATAAGCTTTGGTTCTGTTAAACTCACATCACAGAAAAGATCCTCATAATCTGTAAAACACCACTTCATCTTTCCAAACAACTTCTGGGTTTTAAAAATCAGAGCAGATTTCTAAATCAGAGGTAAGTTTGTTATTATCCTTTACACAGTATGGCCTGAAAGGATTGAGCAGGAAAGTTCATAGGAATCCTGAATGAAAGTTTTGAGCTGGACTGTACTGCTCTGTAAACATCCCTGTTGTTGATTTTGTTGAAACAGATCCTGCCTGGTATTGCAGGTTTACCAAGGGATCATCTAAAGGAATTAAAGAATATGGGAGGTTGAAATCCATTAGTAGATAGTTCCTGGCATCATTTTTCATATTTGCTGCCTCTGAAATTTTGTTTAAAGACCGTCATGCCTAGTACTTAGTAGTCAACACTTCTTGCTGTATTCTTGGAAAGCAGACAATAAACTTTGAGCAAATATTATCAGCTGCCAAGTTCAATGGAAGCAGACGGTTTGCAGTGAAGCTAGAAGTAAATAGAAGTTGGTGCCACAGTTGGTTCTTCCTGCCTTCCCTGACTGCCGCCTCCTTTCAGAAAGAAAAAAGCGGTGGAGAAGGTAACCAGTCATAGCTTGGGTGAGGCAGCAGCGAGTTGTGTTTCTTCTCCTCAGCTTCTTAAGGAAAAGGAGCCTCACCTGGGGAGAACACAGCCTCTGATGCAGAGACCTCCTGGTGTCTTGGACATCCGACACAGAATCAAACAAAACAAGGACCTTCTTGACTTTTCACAATGTGAAAGCCAAAAAGAAGAGCTGATTGGAATTTCCTAGGGGAAAAATGAGGATTTGACCATCTGAAGCATTCTATAAGCATTTCCATTTTACTACCTAAAGCACAACAAACCGGAATCGAGGTGGGGAAGGGAAAGCAAATGACAAAAGCATTTAGCTTTGATGTTTTCTTTAGTTTTATTTTTGAAAGTATTTAGGATCGAGGGAATTTCTTTAAGGTTTTTCAGAACTTCCAACAATATGGAAAACCAGCTGTTTGCATAGTTTAACCAGTAAGATTCATGACATGGGAGGTGTTGTGACTCATTTACCAATATAAGCTTTGCTAGTAAAATTCTTTTGATTCAAATCCCTTGCAATGCTCCAGATGCTCACTGTGTGGCTAGTAAGGATCTCTTAGATCTCAGTGAATGGTAAATTTATATTAGAAATTAAGAGGAAGCTTTTCACTAGAGGATGGTGAGACACTGGAACACATTGCCCAGGGAAGTTGTGGGTGCCCCATGCATGACTGGATGTGCTCAAGACCAGGTTGGATGGGGCCTGGAGAAACCTGGTCTAGCGGGAGGTGTCCCTGCCCATGGCAGGGGGGTTGGAACTAGATGATCTTTAACGTTCCTTTCAACCCAAACCATTCCATGATTCTATGATTTGTGTAGATATTGTCACTATAGGAGTACTATTCATGATCTCACAAAGGCAACACATCGATTAAAGCCTGTCTCAAGGTATAAGGAACAAGTGTTGTGTACAAATACAGCAGCCTTGGCAGGACTCCATATGGGAGAGCTACTGAGCATCTTTCTGGGGAACTGTACCAGTCTCCTGTCAACATGAAGAATACGCTGGTAATACAGGGAGGCAAAGATGAGAAGGACATTCCTGTGCGTTCCTCCCAGAGGAACGCTGCTGGTAGAAGCTGTTCTTCCAGGATAGTTACCCGCCCCTTAGCAGAGGTGGGTATTAGTTCCGAGGCTCTCAGCCAAAACGAAGGGACATTCAGTTTAAAAATCTTCCAGCTAAAAAAAATACCCTAATTCCTCAAGATTTACTTAGAGACTATTTTAAACTAGTAACAGCAATAGGATTGGATTCATACAGAACAGGTTCTTCGGAGCTCCAAACAGATTCTAGGTTATTTTAATACAAGGGATGTAAAATTGTCTGGCAACTGTAGAAATAAAGGAAATTTTAACTTGCCAGATAAGTTTGCAACAGTTGAGTGTGGCCTGTTAGACTTAGCCTTAGACTTTGGCTTTTTAGACAGAGGTAAAAAGGGAAGATTGTTGCTGGAGCAAACAGTGACTCCCCTTTTCTTCTACGCATTTATCTTTTAAAAATGCATTACACAAAAATAAAAAAAAAATCTAGTGGATTCAGAGGACAAAACTAACAATTGATGTCTGCAGCATATCATTCTAAACTTGGTATTTATGTTGCTAAACTTCAGTCTGCCAGTGGTCAGCAGCATGGGGTAAATGAGCAGGAGAGCGGCTGTCTCTTGGGCATCACTGAACCTCTTCAGTGAACGTTACGCTGAGCTCTGCTGCAATGAAAACTTGTACTCAGGACCTTCTGCTAAGTGTGGTACAGTATTATTAGAAAAGTTTTTCACATTCTATCAAGCATGCCTTGGGCAAGAAAAATCCATTCATAAAGCAACATTCATACACTCAGCATATTTTTGAACACATTTTGAACCTAAGAACTAAATAATTTCTTGGTCATAACTTGTAAGAGACCTCATCATGCTTCAAGTTTGGACAAAATCAAGATACTCTTTTAGGTCTGTACTTTGCCTATAAGGAAAAAGATAATTCCTGGTGGGTCAGAGGTCCAGCAGAAGTCTGAACTGCAGGTCTTGGCCTGGTGGCTGTGGTCTTTCCCCTGGCAGTGCTAGAGGGGTAGGAAGAGATTCTGGATGCCTAGTTATCTATAGGTTGTGATGCCCATTAATTCGTTTCATACGGTAAGAAACACCTCACAAAATTTCTCCATCCAAAATACATTTTGCACTGTATTTTATGGCTTTCATCAAGTTCACAGTTAAACTCCTGGACAGTGATATTTTCTCTCTATTAAACATGTGTTACTAATTACGGCTATTTTTGCACTCATCTGCAGAAGCCAAAATCCATTGAAATAAGCAGTTTTCATACGACACTTTTGTTGCACTGAAGTGCCTCTCCAGGAGCAGGGAAGGTAATTGTCAAAGATCTCATCACATGTTCTGTGATGGCAAAACAGTTTCTTCAGTCCCAGGCAAATGGTTGCCTGCAGCATCAGTTTAGATTTGCAGACTGCAACTGGATTCTTCATTACATTTTAGTTGGACACAACACTCCTTCAGATGCCTTCTAGGAGAAAGAGGTTGCTAAGGACTGTCCTGGTTTCTGAAGATCAAATTAACTCTTTAGTGTTAGCAAACAGAAAGTTTGCAACTCAAATGCTGATTGGGACAGTTTATTTATCTTTTTATCTATTACCTTGAGATTGGCGTCTAAACCTCACTGCACTGCTTTGCCTTTGCTGGAGGTTAATACAGCCACTTTTTCTGAGGTTCTTGCTACTTGTTTTGACAGTATCACTCTGTGTGGGCCTTTCATTTCTCAAATCCTTTGGTGTAATGACATCTGTGAATGGAAGTAAAATTCACCACCCATTCACCTGGTCTTGCTGGATCTGGGTGGGTTTTCTTTCTGCTTTTGTTTGTGCCTGAGTTCAGGGAACAAACACCTGAAGTTCAGTTAGAGTCTGCTGCATTTAAGGCCAGCATGCAAGCAGGCGCAAAGCATCCCATGTCTGTGAGGTTCCTGGTCTGAAGAGCCACCTGTCTCACTCCGTACTCAAAGCCATGGCGATAACCTGTATTAGAAGACAATTAATGATCCAGGTTTTGGGGTATATTATAGCCCTGAGTTAAGAGGAGAGCATAGTTGGGTAGTCTTTTTTTTGTTGTTATTTTTTATTAATTAATTACTGTGATCACCTGTATGTCTAAGATGCAGTTTTCTTTCTGATATGTAACACTGCACTGCATGCTTTAAGAACCACAGGATTGCCCCTTCATCACTGTTTTCTTTCCATTTCTTTGCATTTGCTAATGCAGAGAGAGGAGCCCTGTTGCATTGTTTAAAATCTGGAAGAGTCTGGAGCAAACCTGTTGTTGGTGAGGCTTGTTTTCTTGCCAGCCTTGGTAGAATGAACTTCTACTAACTGCCCAGATAAGGAAAACCCATCAGTGCAAGATTGATGGATATGCTAATAAAGAAAAACAATGTGCAAGAAGAGTATTTCCCATTCATGCGTTTTACATTAACATGAGGCTATCAAGGTTGCAAAAGAGGTTGGGTGGGAGTGGTTGTCGGGAGTATTGAGGTCTGTTACTGCCTTTTCTGCCGATTCTTTGTGAGTTGATAAACTCTCTTGGACTGAGCATTTTCCCTGTGGATGCAGTTAGTTTAGACTAGGGACTAGTGACCTGAGTTTTAGAGCTGATGCACATCTGCTGCTACCTTTGAAGTGAGTAGGATTTAGATACGTTGATGGTTATTCAACATCTATGAAAATGAAGCCAATTATATGAGTTCTTAAATTCCTAGGCTTGTGTGCCTGAAGGAAATTATACACATTTGAAAATGTTGACTTTAAAAGATACTTTGGTTTCCAGTCTTCTAAGTAGACAAAATAGATTTCACACCACATGGGGTACCCGGGAACTTAATTAAGGTGAATTAAGTGTTCTAAAATCTTTGCAGAAAAGAAACTGCAATGTGTGTGCAGAATAATAAAGTGTATGTTCATCAATGAGAACTAGAGGTTTGGATTCTAGATAGAAGAAATGCTTTTGGGATAGTATATGGGTAATTTTATCTCAGCTTTTGCCATGGCATCAGCCTGCCTAGTCATAGTTAGTATTATTTTAGCCTTTCTTGAGCGGGACCCACTACTATTAATTGAACACAAGATTATTATAATAGCCTTGCTAGGACACTACAGTACATAACTGAATAGTATATTACACTGTGAAATAAGGACTATGAAAAGAATGTTTCAGATACAGTGCAGAGTGTTTCATGTTGTGATACTGAGTTATCCAAATAGCAAACATGTAAAAATGCAAGAGAGGGAGAAACTTTAACTTGCTGGGGTATTACACGTGTTTTTCAATCCTGCCTTCATCGTAGTGTTTCACCGAATTCTATTTTCTGGGGAGGTGGTGGAATCACCGTCCCTGGAGGTGTTTAAAAAATGTCTAGATGTGGCACTTCAGGTTATGGGTTTAGTGTTCCTGATAATATTTAGTAGACAGTTGGACTTGAAGGCCGTTTCCAATTTTAATGATTCTATGATCCTATGATATTATTTGGAAAAGTCTTCTGCATATAAGCAGTGATCATTTCCATGTCTTTCATATTTTAGAATGTTTTAAGATTTTAATAGTACTTGTCAGTGCAGTATGAAACACAAATATAATGTAATACAGAAAGGGTTTTTTCAAAGCCTCAAATGTAGCAATTCACACCAAAACTTAAAAAGTGGAATTGGCTTCAGGAAAACACATCAGTTTAAAATGTGCATGTTTTTAATCACTGTATTATCTTTAATTCTTTTGCTGTAAGAGCTCTCAGTACAGATGACTTAGATACTTTTGAGTAAAAGAACCCACCTCTTTGCCATGTGAGAGTTCCCTGTGCTTTGGCAGAGACTGTGCTGGCTATTAAGTTCTTACTTAACTTTTCTTAAGGACTTCAACTTTTCTTAAGGACTTCTGTTCATGCTGCTTCTATTTTGAACATGTAAAAATACTAAATATTTTTTAAACATTCCCATATAGCATTGCTGCTTCTTCTCAAGCAACAGTAGCTTCTCAGCTTATTTAGCTGAAAAAGTAATGTTAAGGATAGTTGCAGCTGCCAAAGTCTGGAAACTCGGAGTTATATCTGACATTTCATTCTTCACCTTCACTATTGAGTCTTGCCCATTGGTTTTTCACAGTACTTTGGAGTTAGAAGGGAGTTTTACAGATGAAAGATGAAAATCAAAATAAACTCCTTTATCAAGTAAACCTTGCAAGGGCATTCTGAATTGTACAATACACAGGGAGTTGATTGTGATATAACATACAACACAAGAGGGTTGGAATAAACAATTTATTCTCTATCGTTAAGGATGGCCATGCATAACTGACTTATGGCTCTGCTTTGCTCTGCCACTTGTTACGTGTGCAGTCATCCCTAACTTGTACCAAAAGTAGTTTATCATGCTCCGGTGTTGCATAGTTTTTATCAAATGTTCTCTCATTAAAAACTTTACTGGGGAGATTGAACATTTCAAGAGGCTGGCAATGCTTACAAAAGCTTTCCCCAGAGCATGGTCTCACTGAGTGGAGTCTGTGCCAACAGTGATGGTGAGGTGGGTCCTGATACCTTACACAGAGACAGTTTGGTGGGCAGGCAGCAGTCATGATTTGGCAGTACATAGCAGGTTCAGTGCAGAGGTCAAAGGCTAGCTTGTCTTTTGTCAGGAGCAAAGCAGGGGGGTAGGACAGTGTGGGACAGTGTTACTGTCCCCATGGTGTAGCTCCTGCCCCTCAGTGAGGGTTTCCTTTCCTCTGCTGTCAATTCAGAACCTTTCCTGAGCCCTAAATCCATTTAAAAACAAACAAGGCCATCTGACAGATCATTCCCTGGCCATGCTGTGGTAGATATATCTGCAGTCTGCAGTTGTCTTGTGGATAGCCATTTGAAAGGTTTTATTCCCAAGCATCATGTGGATCAAGCCTTTATCTATGTGCTTCCTTCCTTCAGGAGGTTCCTTTTGGGTGGTGTATCTACTTCAACCTGCTTCTTTTTGCCCAGTCTTCTCGAGAGAGGATGCTATCCTGATACAAATGTAAACTGGTTGGGTCCCCAGCACTCCTTCTAGGTAGCATTAGGAGCTAAGCTACTGGTATGCCTTGTTGGTAAAGCACCTGCTGCCAGAGTGCACTGCTGACATTTGAGCTCTTGGGTGGTGATGGGTGGTGTGAACCTGACGCTTGCAGTTGTGGTGGTGGGCTTTGGTTCATGGCATTCTGTACCTTTCTTGGCCATGGGTGTTGCCTGCAAACCGACACACAGATTGCTGCAGTGATGCTGTCATGCTTGGAAAAATGTTGGTGTTTGGCAAAGGCGCTTTCCATAAAATGCACGGTCCCCCTGCGGATTTGTTCCATTGATGCATGTTTTCTGGGCTACATCACCTTCCTACTTACTATTTCGAGCATAGACCTTTATTTCAGCGTTACCACACCCAAGCTCAGTATAACCGATGAAAGTTCAATTGTATGTGAAGCGACTCTTAAAGCATCAGGGCTCATCTGGGGGTCTGGGCCTCCCCTCCCCTTTTCACTTCCAATTGTGCTAAATCCCTTAATGTTGCAAAGAAATCGTACATTCATCAGGTGGAGCCTTGGAGGCCAGGGTGCAGATAACCGCTTTTACTGCATATGAGACATTGCAGTCCTGTTCTTAAGAACTGCCAGGCAGATTGGGAATCACGGTCACGGTTAATAGCAGCGAATTGCCAGCTCTTGATGGGTGGGTAGTCACTCCTTTCAGTGGTTGCCCCCTGGGGGAGAAGGTAGAAAAACAGAGGGAGGGAATTAGAGTGACTTTGCACAGTTGAGCAGGTTCATGCCGCTGGATCAGTGGCAAGCATTGGCAGGGCTCCACTCTGGGGAGGCTCACAACAACATCACAGTCTCATTTTTACCAATTGGTGTTGCTATAGCCAGTGGTGCACAGGGGGAGAGCAAAGAGAAAGGGGGGGAAGCCGGGGGGGAGAGTGAAAGCAAGAGTCTGGACTAAATTAAACAAACAAAAGTGCTTGTAAGTACCATTTAACCCATAACCATTAGCCCGGTGCTGCTAATTGTACTAAACTATATATCTGAAGTTCAGTGTGTGATTAAAGAGTTGGCTCACAAACTCTCTGCATAACCTTAATTTTTTCAAGGTTCTTTGAGTGTAGAATGGCTTATAATAATGATTTTGACTAATACGATTTTTGACATGCAACTTTAATGCTTAACCTTAGTACAACTCCAGAGCATTTCATGTGTATTCAGCTGTAAAGAGTGATGATTTAAAGGGATAATATAAGAAAAAGGTCGTTCTAGAATGAACCTCTAACAAATTGCATAAAGGAAGCTTATTATTCCATGAGTAGAGAGATATGCAGCTTTTCTGATCATTTTTCTGCTTGGTTCAAAAAATTGTTGAGACATGATTGGGGAAAGAAACACAAAAAATGAAATAGAAAACTGCAAGCAGTGAACATTCTTTTGATGGTTATGATTTTGTTGCCACTAAAAATACTCCTCGGTAATGTGGTTGTTCATCTTTCCTCTTGTTTTGGGTGAAGAATTCGTTCCAATAAGAAAATGCTGTTATTGGTTGGAGGATTGCCTCCCGGACCTGACCGGCTACCCAGCAATTTGGTTCAGTATTATGATGATGAAAAGAAGACGTGGAAAATACTGACAAGTAAGTGGTTTATTTTTGTACAGTTGTCTTGATGAATTTAAAAACATGCTTAATCAAATTAGACACTTTATTGATTTGTTTCTCTTCAGAGATTTGTTTATGTATCACAAGGGGCTTCACAATGGAGCAATAAATTGAGATTGCAGAAGATGCTAATTTTATAATAGGATAGGCCTAAATTAACATTGGCTTAAAATCATTCCAGTAAGTTTTTTAAGTAAACTTGTAAGTCTTTCATACTGCAGCATGAATACATGCATATTTATGTAGGTTTGCATAAAATCTGGTTTAGGGAAAAAAACAAAGGCAACGTTCGAGGCGGTTTTCTCAGAGTCAGATCCCTGGTAAGCCATAGTACTAGAGCACACCTTTGATTCTCTTTTGCATTTTCATTTCCTTGTCCCAGCTTTATCTGTTGTCCACAATCATTAAAGAAAGGTTTCCTCTGCACTGTTCTGCGTCCATTGCTGGCAGAAGCATTGGTGGACTGTGCACAGGGGCTCCTATCACAAAATTCTTCCCACCTTCTTTTAAAGGTTGATTGTGTTTTAGAGTAAGTATTTTGC
>JAAGNO010011355.1:16431-26993 GCA_033439905.1 Ceryle rudis
GTTGTCCACAATCATTAAAGAAAGGTTTCCTCTGCACTGTTCTGCGTCCATTGCTGGCAGAAGCATTGGTGGACTGTATCAGCTACAATAAACAGTGCACAGGGGCTCCTATCACAAAATTCTTCCCACCTTCTTTTAAAGGTTGATTGTGTTTTAGAGTAAGTATTTTGCCTCGAGCATTGAGATTTGGAACTTATTGTTATGTTGGTTGCGATTCCCAGTCTGACTTGGTCATGGAATCAAATCATAGCTTCTTGAGTGCAGCAGGCTGTGTGTGCATTAGTCCCCTTGTGGCTAAACTCGCTGCATTGGTCAATAAAACTAAATTTTAACTGTCAAAATTGCCCAAAGCAGTATAGATAAAATAATAAATGAGCAATTTTGATCCATAAATCAAAGCCATACTTCTAAAACTGGACAACTGGTAAAACCTGTATTTCCTAATAGACCTGTGCTTTTTTTCCCCAGTAAAATACATTTTGCAGAATTCTGTTCTTCATCCCTTATCCAAAGCCCTTTAATGGGATACATCCACATTAGCATTATATGCATAGGTTAGGGTGAAAAAGAAATAAAAATGCTGCCATGATGTAGGACTTGAAATGATACCTTTGCAAATTGCTTTGTCCCATTAAAAATTTAGGAGCTTATAACAAAGTGCTGCAACATAAAGACTGCTTAGGTATAGATGCCCTGGACTAATTGTTGGGGGTATTGTGTAAGAATGGCAATTTCAAACGGTCGCATGAACTGTACATTAGAAAAGTTTATAGCATGTGTACTAGGGAACATAGTATGTTTCATATTTTTCAGACTAATGAGATAGGATAGTCACCTCTGTATGCTACTTTTAAGAAAATTCTTAGGTTGGCAAGTCAATGAAAATCAGTGCCAAGGCAGAAGTATTCAGGGTTTTTTTTTAATTTGTTGTGTCTAATCTAGTGGCTCACCAGGAGAGGCAGGAGAAATGGATCTCTTGCTTCAAGATCTGAACTCGTTGTGAATTAAAGTAAAAAACCCACTTTATTCCATATCTTACCTATTTGTAGTATGTCGGATTTTGTCAGAATGAAACTGAATGTTCGTGGCAAATTACATTCTGATAATGTCTCCAACACTGCAGGAAACTGGACCCAGAGGCATGATGCCTAAATGCGCTGGTCAGAAGTCCATCACTAGTGTTTGAATCTATGGTGGTGTTGGGAGATGTTTCTGAGCAGTTCTATGTAATTTTATCAAAATAAAGTAGTCTTTTTGCTGTTACCTCTAACAAATAGCAAACAAAATTTCTCTTTCCATTCTGGTTAATGCATATAACCTTCTGTGCTGTGGTTAGAAGATAACGCATCTTACAGTCCCAGCTAGCTCGTGTTCAAGCACTCGGGGCTCAGGATCTCTCTCAGTGTTGTCTGAGACAATGGCTGTCAAATACGGGGTCCTCCCGTGACATGAGTAATCCTGTTCTTACAAAACCTCCTAGAAAAGGATGTGCTTTTGGCCTGGACAACGGTTTGAGGAACACAGAGGACAATGCTTGTCTTTTCACACTGAAAAAGGCTGAATGTTAACAAGCATGATTTTTTTTGGCAATTATTATTACTACTCACCAAATGGTAGTAATAATTATAGAGGAAAAAAAAAAAGTTTAAATAAGAATTTCAAGCAGCCTCTGCTCTATTTTCTAACTTAAGAGAGGATGGGAAATGGAGATAGGTTGGAGAAGAACTTTTGTCCTGCTCTTTCCATAAAACATTGAAGGCCTCTACGGCATAGGAGTGCAGGGACTTGAAGAGCTCTGACTGAGCAGTTTTAGGGAATACCACAAAATAATCACCTTACAACATGGTGATAGTTCAGCGTTGTCATTGTGTTGTTTCAACGTACTATGACATTTACGGTGTGTGGGAATTTAAGGATATTGTTCTGTCTTTATTTTTCATGTACCTTTTGCAGTTTATGAAAAAGTACATTTATTTTTTTCCTTTACCCTTTTACCTCTCTCCCAGTCCACAGTTTTGGAAGATAATTGGTCTGTGTATTCTTATCAGAGATGTACAATCAGCAGAGAAGGAGCAAGGAGCAAGATTTTTTTTTCTGTGTTTTTTGTTGTTGTTGTTTTTGTTTTGTTTTGGGTTTTGGTTTTGGTTTTGGTTTTTTTTTCCCCACTTGTTTAAAGGGTGCTGTCAGGCCTGAGGTTGCAGTTGCCTCCCAACTCAGCAGTGCAAATGATGAGTTTGCTCCCTAGTGAACAGGGACAGAGCAAAAGCCGTGTCCTGCTCGTGAGGTTCTGTCATGGGAAGAAACTCAGTCCTTGTAGTACGGTGTCTGAGGGTGTTCTATCTTACTATTGCTTTAGGTGTATTTGATTTACACCTGTAGTAGCAAACATTTACAAAGTCTTTTCTTCAACCTTCTGTGCTCCAGTAGACTCCCCCACACATCAACAAAAAGCCGGGTTTGCACTTAAAAGATTACTGACCCAGCGTAAATGTGCACAGAAATTCCCCTTTCCCTCCTCCAAAACCTTCTACATTACTCATTTTCTGCTCTCTGTGCCAGTGGCATTTGGGGGTAGGGAAGGTGAGAAAGAAGCTTGCAAGCACTTAGTCCCTGGGTGCAGTGGCAGGTCCATTGAGGAGGAGATGGATAAGAGGAGACCAAACCTCCTGTTGTCACCCTCCACTGAGAGGAGCCCAGGAGTTACCCAGCAGGGCCTGCAAACCCATTTGAGAGGGAGTTACTTGCCTGTTGCCTTTTTCCTTCTCAGCATGAAGAGTGGCTCTTGCAGCTGCTCGCTTGCTAAGGGCTCTGTGTCCTGCTTTGTCTGTTGCATATAGAACAGAAGATTAGCCATCAGAAAGTACTGACTCCATGCACCGTGGTGGTGCAGTTGGAGCTATGAAGACAGTTGCAGGTGGAACAGCACAAGCTATTGTATATGACAGCTCAGCAGAGTAGCAATCTCATCTTGTTCCCACAACATGACTAGATCTGTTGGCAGGGGTACTGGCCACCTCTCTCTGCCTGGCTACCTAAAGCACCAAATACATTGGTACTAATGGGAGTAATTCTAAAGGTATGATGAAAACAACCTGCCTTGTTTGTAGATCCAGAAGAGGAGGGGAAGCATGCACCCATTTCCAATTTTTAATGTCATCAGCTATAGGCAAGAATGCTGTGGCTCAAGGCATCGGCAGTTTTTTCACAGTCTGGTATTACTGTGCATTTTTCCTGTCTGCTATTTCTCAGGGAGTTATTTTTTTCTGTGTTGGCAACAAAGAACAGAGACAGAGAAATTAAGTGACATTTTACAAACATGTTCTACCGCCTGATTTTACTTCATGAGGGCACAGTCCTAATCTGAGATTCATAATGTGGACATTGCTGTTTAATTTGAAACACTACTTATTGCACAGTCGTGTCTGAGTAAAGTAGAGGCTTTTATAGACTGTATGGCAAAGTACAGGCAGCAGATCCTCACAGTGTAGTTTCTTTCTAGGCTTGCCTACACGTGCACAGACACCACTTCATTTTTTAACTGGGTGCTACCTATGTCACGTGGCAGCAACAGGCTACTGCTGCCCAGTGACACAAACAGAACGACTGATGGATGTTTGACAGCTCTTAGTAACAGCAAAAGTTCTGCTCTGTGAATGGAGTTTTATTATTCCATGACATTTTGCAGTCTTCATAACCCTGTACTGGATGTGGGGCAGTGGGGGGGGTGTCTGTGTCACCATCTCACGCCCTACTGCTCAGAACCAGCCACTGCTGCTTTGGTTTTAATTACCAGTTATGGTCCTGCCAGGAGTCCTTGTTTAATCCTAGAACTCATTTGGTTGTTTGTTTTAACTGCAACATTTAAGATTAATTAAACTTTAAGGAAGTGAAACAGTGTGTTGTTTGTTAGAATTATTCCATAATAATTGCAAGTTTCAAAATCCAGAGCCTATAAAGATTTTTTGTGTTCAGAACTGCATAGCTCTCCCCAAAACCCTACTGCTAAGGCAATGATGTATTACTTTCACTTTCATTATATGTTTTTAATCAGAGCGTGACTTCACACTAGACAAAGCGATGCTTTATGCATGGTCTCCCTTGTTTTTAGCTAAAATCTTTTGACATGATTAATTTTACTTTAATGCTTTTGTCTTGTTGTAATGGTAAGGATGATGGGTATAAACCAGGGCAAAAAATACATGCTTTTCTGTCATAATGCCTCTAAGCATTTAAAAAATATATTAAATGAAAGAAAAAAATATCACAAGAGACTGATCCAACTGGAATTAAATTTCTTGCTACGTGAACAGAGAGTGCAAGAAATAAATAAAAATGATGCAGTCATTGTTTTAGTTTTTTATATTTTGTATTTTTTCCATAGCAATGTTTCCATCTGTCTGATTAGAAGCGATGAGTAGGAGAGAAATTTTGTCTTACAGATTTCTAGGTATACAGCGAATCCTCCTTTCAGTGTAAAATTCCTTCTTCTCTAAAGCACAAAAGGGTAAAATATTGGAAACGTTACTGAACTCTTACATGGCACATTCCATCCCTGTGAAGCTGCAGCTGCAGCAGATCTTTCTCTCATATGGGTACTTTGGTTTTTAGTAGGATGCCAATTGTAACGTTCCCTGACCTCCCTAGTTAACCACATCATCTGCGTAAATCACAGAGAGGTTTCAGTGAGCATCACAATAGTGACAAATGCATGTATGGGCAAGAATGCATTTGTGCTTAGGTATTGCACTAGGTCTGGATTTTAATCCAATGTCATTGTCCAGTGAAGTATAACACAGGTGATATGTTTGGATAGAAAAGACAGGGAAATGTCCGGAAGGTCGCTAGAATGAAGAGCTTAGTCAGGGCAACCAGCACCCCATTTCTGGTCCCTTCTTTGCCTTATTTTAGTTATCTTGACCTTCCTGCCCTTTGCTAGGTATATTTACGTCTGATGCATTTGGTCTCTGTGTAAGGACAAACAATGAATCGGGCATTTCGATTTCCTTCTCCATTTCTCTCCTTCATGCCAGCAGCAATCACACAATATCAAGCAGTTGTCACTTATTTGTCTTCCTCTGACTCGCTGATCATAACAGGCAGCCGGTAACCTTTTCATCCTCGATGCACTGCTAAAGGCAGCCTGCCTTCTTCCTGCCCCAGGCTGGCTGTGCTTTCATTTCCACATGAGGCAATTCTCCACTGCAGGTAGTCTTGTCTTTTTATTTCTGTAATTCTGACTTTTTAAATTTCCCTTGAATATGTTCTGTGATGGGATGGCCTCACGTGCAGCAGTCTTCTGTCTTCAGTAACAACCCTTTGAGTGTCAGCCAGCATTTAGGGATACTGGTGATTCTGCAGACCCTTTCAGCATCATTATTTATGCATTTTACCCACAGGGGAGTCAGGTAAAAGGAAGGTAGAATGGTTTGCTTCATCTGATAGTCAGCATTGGAGAACCTGGGTCACTCCACTCCCCAGCTTACATCACTTCTGCTGGGATAGGTTGCATTTCTTTCTCTTCTGTTTTTTGGGCAGTTCTGTGATGCTCAGTTGTGTCAGCCTTTCCTGTACAGAATGATACTTTGCCTTTCCTGGGCAAATTAATAGGGAAAGTCCTGTTCCTCTCTTTTTAGGAACTGGCTTTGGAGCCACTAAGAATTTATCAGCCCTTCATGTGTTGGAGCACTTAATCCAGTTTTCTCTTTTCCAAATTGGTTACTTACAAGACAGATGGTATGATTTATATGCTCATATCAGAGGTCCTTGGGAGAGATTTTCAGAGGCGTGTCAGTTTAGGTACCACTAGATGCCCTGCACATATTGTGCCTTTGGAAATGTTACATCTTTTAAGTAAATAAATTCATCCACCATAGGATGTTTACTTTCTAGAAGAATGGTAGTGTGTTAGAAGCAGAGATTTCCTCCTTCAATTTACCCCAAATCAACTAATAACTTAATTAATCAAGTAGCATTTGCAAAAAGCGAGTGAAGTCAGATGGACAGATTAAATCTCCTGACATAAGTCAGTTACCATTATTTCCCCCTTTTTTCATCACTTTTGAGAACAGTGCACACTTATGTTTATCAAAAATGTGTGTTGATGAACACTTCCTGGCAGCCCTGATAAATTTCATCTCTCTTACTCCATTTATCCAGCAGTCAGGGATGCTGCAGCTGCTGCCTCAGTGCTGTGTCGAGGATGGTTTCAGCACTGCGTCGAAAAGCTTGAGCACGCGTAGGCAGATTGCTAAGGCAGAACTCTTGTATCATCCACTGGACAGATATAATAAATGTGGTAGGTGTTTGTAGAAGTTGTCCAAGTACCTGTACACATATGCACATGCTCATGTCTATCCTTCTTAAACACGCTGATTATGTTAAAAGCTAATTTTAAACATAAATTCCATCTGTATTTTCCATTCTTATGATAGCCCCTTTTACAAGGTTCAAAACCAGTCGCAAAAGAAGAGAGTTCCATACACAGAGAAGCTGACTGATCAGTACAGCTATTCAACTTTAAGGCTGGATTTAGGAGATTTATTTGGTGTGTTCAGACACTGCCAATAAGCCACATGCTTTACACATACAGGGAGGTAGAATATAGAAGTGAGAAACAGAAACGGAGTGAAGAGTGGGTTTTTTTACAGGTGACATCCTAGGGGTTAGCCACAGCTCCCATCCTGAGGATGGTGCACGGCAATTCAACCATGCAAGTGCCATTAATGGTGTGTGCCTGTGTATCTGTAAGAATGAGTGAAAACGTAGCGTGTTCTCACAATGAACACTGTATTTGTGCCTTAAGTACTGTTTTCTTCTGCGCTATCACTTGAGAGAACTTTCAAGACATGTCAACTCTCTTTCTGTGCATTTTTTCCTTTTAATTACAACGCTCTTAGCTTCTGCTGTTACACAGGCATTACTTGTCTCTCTGTGTCTTTTGTGATAACCTCTGTACCCTGTGCCTGACTTGGCCAAGCAGCCTGCTCACTTTACCTCAGAGAATGAAGGGCTAGTGTAAGTAAATTCTTCACTTTTTTTTTTTTTAATCATTTCAGTTGAGACTTTCTGCTTATTTATAAAGCAGATTGTTCTGCATATTCCCCTCATATTTGTAAGTGTTATGTATTGTAGATTCTGGAGAGCTTTCTCTTCCTGTATCCCCAGTCCCTTTGTATCTTGCAATGCCGTGTCTTTGAAACGGACAGTCTTAGCACTTCATTCGGTCTGTTTGTGCTAAAAGCCCTCAGCAGTCATGTTTTTCAGCTTCTCTTGGCTACTTTCTGTCCTTTGGACTTGTGAACACCCACCTCTCTGGAAACCAGGCTGCTCATTTTCTTCCACATATACAAAGATGCCCGAGTCTACTCACCTTCATCCTCAGAAATGCCCCCGGCAAACAGTTACTCTTGGGTAGAGTCCAGAAATGTTACCTGAATGGTGTGTTCCCTTCTTCTGCTCAACCAGAACCATTTGTGGTTGAAAACCTGAGTGAGACAAGAGAACAAGGCACAGCCCCATTCCAGGACATCTTTAGGCAGCAGACTGAGACAGTCCAGAGCTGAGCTGTGGGTGGCCCTGAGTAAGAAGGTGACAGGTGTAAGACAGGTGAGTTAGAAGGTGATCTGTGCCATTTCCACAGCAGATGCTGATGTCAGGCTTCTGCGGAGATGTCTTACAAAGAAAGCTGCTGGTTCCTGGAAATGCTGCTCCCTGCTGTATCTTTGCAAGCGCATCAAAACCTTTGACTCAAAGCCTTCTTCCTGGATCACAGAACTTAGCTACTTCTACCTCATCTTTCAGCTTGAGTTATGCATCTTTACAGATGGCTTGAGGATGACTGTTCCATTTTGCAGCAACTTCTACAGCTTTGTTCCAAGGCAAAATGAAAACAAATTCCTTCAAATGCTTTTGCAAAACTTGTGTTATCTGAGAATGTTCCTTCTTATCTGAACAGCTCTTAGGTGGAGAAGAGGCAGGCAGTTGAGGTTTGAGTCCTTGCTTTGCTCATCAGAATACAGTCCCTCATGTGTGTCACACTGGACATTTCACAGCCCCACCAAAGACAGTTCTGTCCAGTTTTGCAAGGCTAACTGCAAACCAGAAACTGTAAACTCAGGTGAGCAACAGAGCATAGATATTTGGGCTTAACACGGTCCTAAAGGATCTGCAGCATTTCGAGTCATCTCAGCCCATGGGCATTGTGTGTCTGCTATGAACACACATACCCTGGTGCAGTAAGGAACTGCTGCCTTGTTCTCTCTTCTGTCCAAAGCGAGTGTCTGACCTGGCTAGATAAGAGATCTCAGTAAAGTCACATAACTTCTAGTGAGAGGAAATATTGTCAAAAATATTCTAAACAGATCTGTTTGTGTAGGTCCCTTAACGATATTTGGCCAACGTCTAAGAAAAAAACCCCCACCATCTGGAGTAACTTCCATACAGAATTGTGTGGCATTGTGTGAATTTAGTGCTTGCTGCAAACATGATTTTCTGTTTCTTAGATTTCAGGTAAAATTTAAGTGTTTATTCTCACCTAGCTGCTCTGGGATTTATGTAGCATTAATGGTAGGTAGGCATATATGGAGATGAAAATGAACTCTGGTGTGTTTCTAGTCGCTTACTTTAGAAAGCTTTCCCTTTTTCCAGTATCTAACCTGACCTTTTATTTATAAACAATATATATTTATATACAGCTTGTGAACAGGATGGCAAAGCACCACGATCTGGGCAAAATGTAATCATAAAAAATTCTCATAGATATCCTCAGACTTTCTTGAGAAATTGATACATGGTTTATAAATTGTCTTCTCTCAAATGTTTCTAAAACAAAAGGCAGTTTCCTTCCACAGAGTGTTTTGCTCATAATTATTTGCAATACAGATTGCAGAAGCCTGCCTTAACTTTCTCGGTTTAAGTGCTGTTGATGACAAGAGGTGCACATTTTTCATCCTCAACTGGATTTGCTGTTGTGTGTCCTTATTACGTTGTGGTGGCTCATTGTTTGCAGGAAGTCATTCTTTTTTTTCAGTTTTCCTCTATTTTCTTGCAACCTGATTCTCCCTGTCCCTTCCCTGTTCCCTACCCACCCCCCTATTCCTGTACCTTCCCTCTGTTTAAAACAGAAATAAAATTTATTACAGACTCGAGAGGGGTTTTTTCTAAGCTTTCTGTCTCATACCAGGTGTTGTATGAGCTACTGCTTTCATTTAACTGAATGCTGGAATAAGTATCTGCAGGAACAGACCAATATGTCTTTATGGGGATGGGTTTTGGTATGTTGTTTTGTCATATTTATATATTGTGATTCTACTCCCAAATGGGGACTGTGCTACTATAGGGTACGAAACTGCAGAATGACTGTTCCCACCGAGAAAAAAAGTGTTAACAAATTGAATAGTAATGAATTAACCTGCAGAAAAAGCATTTTGCCCTAGTACACAGAAACCCTGCATAACTAGAGCATATAATTTTAAATGAAGCAGGCTCTAGGAATGCCTCAATGGGTGTGATGTCGACAGTAGCTCATAATTCATGGATATGAATTATGGCTGAATATCAGGAAAAAACTTCCTGACATTGAGATCTATTAGGTTGTGGAATAATCTCCCATGGGAAATGGTGGAAATCCCATTGCTTAAGATGAGACTGAGCACTAGTGAAGGTACAAATCCTGGCCTGGCCTCAATCTTTTAGGGCAACTGAATTAATTGCTTTAACATATGCCTTCCCATCAGTCTCATCCAGTGATGTCCTCTAGTGTTTGCTGGGCAGGAGCAACAAAGGCAGCTGTAGTATGAGCTGCCCTACCATGCCCCACGACTGTGCCCCCTCTGCTTGGAGGGTGCAGGGCTGAAGGTGTCGGTGGACTGAGGCGAGGGCAAAAGCCCGATGTGAGGTGATCTTGTCCATAACATCCATGGGGAGCAGTGTGTGAAATAAGCTGGGCTGTAGTTTTGGCATGGAGGGGGGGGCTGGTTTCCAGCTGCGGTGCCCCGAGCCAGCCCGCATCTGTGTGACCAGCTTGCGGGGGCTGAGGCATGGGAGTGAGCCTGGCACCACGGCCGTTTGGCATGAGAAACCCCTACTCAGTCTTCTTGAGAGCTGATGAGAGGGACGACAAAAGGGAACTGGGACCTTTTCCACTGTGTGAACATCTGTGAACCAGGGTAAGCCTGCCCGGACGCTCACTGAGCTCAGCAGACACCCAGAGCTTCCAGTGGCTGATGTGAACCTGTCGTTTTCAGTTACAGATTATCTGTGACTGAATCATTTTAAAATTTCCCATTTTGTTGCGCATAGGTAATGTATATTAATGCACATGGTTTAGCTTTAATTTAGGGGGGGAAAAAAAGTCTTCAACTCTGAAATGGCTACAGCTGCAACTATTAAATGATGCTTGTGTCCTTGTGAGTAAAAAACTGGATCAGTGCAAGTGAAGTGACAATTTTCTAGTGATGGCAATAACCAGCACCTAATGTATGCAGGTAGGCCAGTGGTTTGAGTTCTGATTTTTTTTTTTTTTTTTTTTTTTTTTTTTTTTTTTTTTAGAAAAAAAAAAAAAA
>JAAGNO010011357.1:0-17267 GCA_033439905.1 Ceryle rudis
GGCACGTGTGGGAAGTGGAGCACACGCCACGGCGGCTGGGCTGGCCCAGGAATTTATTTATAAACGGTCTCTTCAGAGCAAATTCCTTTCTATTCTAACCCTGCTGCCGCCCGTCGGCCCCTGGCCCCCCCAGCTTGCCTTCTCTCTCGTGTTTTGTCTGTTTAGAGCTTTGTAATCCTTGCCGAGACACTATCTACGGGGGAACAGAATTTCCTGCTTTTGTTTCCTATGCCAGTCCAACCACTGGCGCAGTCTCAAAAGCATTCCCGCTGCCTTTCAAAACGGCCCTGGAGGGGCAGGGGGGGGAAAGTGAGGGGGAGGGCACCAGCTGCATTCAGCTATTGTTTGCCTTAGAAAGAGGCGAGGAGGCCCCCCACCACCGCCACTGCCGCTCCCTGCCCTCACCAGTTCCCTCCTCCTCATCCACAAGTCACACAATGGGGCAACTTCCAAATTTAGCTGTTCTGGATTGTCCCAGGCTGGTCCCCCCGCCCCAACTGTCTTCAGTGCTGACCTGGGGTGTAGAAGGACAACATGGGAGAGGGAGGGACCCGGTTTTCAATAGGAGATTTGTTTGATTTGATTGAGTCAACAGTTGTCGCTCTTTTCCCCCCCCCACCAACTCAACCCCTGTGCATGAGGCAGCCCTCACCCTCGTTTGATCAAATGCCAGGCAGCGCAGGATGGAGGGGTGGGGAAGGAGTGACTGAGAAGATGGGTGCAGTCTGTCATGTCCCAATGCCTAAGGAACAGATACATCTCTATCACAGTTACTGACCGCCCTCACAATTAAGAAACAAAACGAGCTTCCTTTCTTGGCTTGAAAAGCCCAGGGGTATGGGTGAAGGCTGCAGAGATTTGAGTCACTGGTTTCACTTCAGGTCCCACATGGGAAAGGCTGGTCAGGGAAACAGAAAAAGATGCTGTGAAGCTGTCCCTCTGTTGCACCCTGTGGCTCTCACCTGCTCCCAGGTAGTGACCAAGGGGCATCACCATTTGCTTGCCTTGTGTGGAATTAGCATATTAGCAAACAAGTGTATTAGCAAAATAATTCCCAAACAACTGGCACTGTTCCCTGTGCTGTCCATGCCCCATGTATGTGTCAGAGCTGCTGCCCTCCACTGACTGCAGAGCGTGCCAGGATTAGGCAGCTCCAGGAGGCAGATGAGCTGAGATACTGCTCTCCTGAGCTTAGACGCTACTGTAGATCCAGCAACAGAGGTGTGTAGGGTGGGCATCATCTCCATTAACTGTAGCTGCCCGCAAGCAGGCATGACCATTTAAACTAGTCACCCAGGCACCCTCTGTAGCCCTTGCAGAACTATGCCCTCTGGAGCATGATCCACCATATCTCATTTTGGGTGTCTGCCTCAGGGCAAGATGAATGCCGTCCTAGAATTGATCAGTCCTCTCCAGCCACTTTAAAGGATGTCTGTCTGCCCACCTCACACAGAGATGTTGATTGCACAGGAACACGATTCCTGCCTTGTGAATACAGCCTCTGTGCACCCACCCCAAATCCTTCAGCAGTTGCTTCAGAGCTGAGCAGAGAGCAAGTCCCCGCTCCACCTTATAAAAGGGCTGTGCTAGGGCAGGACGGAGGAAGAGGGATGGGACATGATAGGTATGGGAAGTCTGCTCCACCACATATCTGATAAACAGAGATCTTCCACTGGCCCCAAATTCCCTTTAAGAAAATTGCTCCCTTGATGCTGACGTCCATTCAGCTTCCTTCAGCTGCTAAAGCAGGTCAGAGAAGGAAAGAGCCGTGGCTGGGTGGGAGCTATCTCCAAGCGCTGCCATTGTCCAGAGCTCAGGAGGGGCTGCATGTTGGAGTGCTCCATGGGGATTATGGGCATTTCTCTATTCAGCGCTTCCTATGGGAAAAAGCAGTGGGGTGGGAGGGAACAGCTCCGGGCTGGCCTGAATGCTATCTGCCTTCCTCTCCCATCGCTGACTGAAATACCTCCAGATTCTGCAACTTACCTTAGAGCAGGACAGGGGAAAAGCCATTTCAACTTCATTTTTTTCTGTTCTTCTGTCATAAAACTCACACTAACCTAGAGCAGCTGTGGAGGGTTGGGAGAGAGAAAGGAAACATCCCATCTCCCACCCATCAACCCTCTTCACCTGCTCTCTCACACCACAATTCTCCCAGTTCCAAGCTACCCCAGCAAGGCACCTCTGTGTTATCTGCCAAACTTTCTGCTTGCCTCATCTGGCCTTTGATCCTCCTTGCCATATCCTGGCTTCAGCCAGCTGATCTGAATCCCTCTGCTACGTTGCTCTGACACCAGACAGTCCCGCTGTAGGCCTTGTCATTCTTGAGCTGGAATTTTCCTCTCCCAGACCTGACGGGGACCCCTCTTTCATGATAGGCTTGTTGCTTGGGACTGCCTAATCTGAGCAAAGAGCAAAGCCTAAGTGTCCATGCCCCAGCACCACTGTGACCTTGCTGGTGGATTTACACCTAGCATGACATACTGGAGCCATGGCTTATCCCACGTCTCTGGACTTCGCCTGCTGAGCAGAGCACATGTGCCTGCTGTCTTCTCCTGCCTCTACCTGGTGCTATCAGGTCATGTCTTTCCCTTTGCAGAGGAGGATAGCTCAAACCTGGACCTGAATGCAACTCAGCCTGGTCAAAACCCTGTGGCCCTGCCTCGAGAGCGGCGAAGCCTAGGTGAGTGGGGGGTGTTGGAGCACTTGCCCGAACAGCTGTGGATAGGTGCAAGATTCATGTCTGAGACATGTGTGTGGGGGTAGGGGTTATAGTACACATGGATGTGTAGACAGATGAGAAGGATGATCTGGGTCTTGCGTAGGAGCTGAGTGTTACACCCCAGGAGGGCAGGAGGGGGAGTCTGGAGCTCTCCAAGCTGCTCTTCTTTAAATCCCACTGGTGCTGATTTGCTCTAAAGAAGTGTCATCTCCTGCCTAGGACCGCAGCTGCAGCGAGAAGCATCATTTTACTGGGGGCTCCTCCACAGGGCGCAGCTCTGTCCAAGGAGGGAGCTGGAGGGATGGGAGAAGGAGAAGGACTGTGTGTGTGTGTGAGGGTGAGGGCCATGTGGGGTCTCTCTCTTCCAGCAGCGGTGGCTGCAGGGGGTTAGTAACAGCTGCAAAGCTTGTTTCATCCTCCCTTCTTCCCTTGGCCCTCTTCTGTAGATGCTCTGGCAGCTGCAGAGCCAGCTGTCCTTGCGGAGTGCAAGACGCGGGTGGTGGTCTTTGAAATCTCCCGCAACATGGTGGACAGCACCAATGCCAACTTTGTGGTGTGGCCGCCCTGCGTGGAGGTGCAGCGCTGCTCCGGGTGTTGCAACAACCGCAACGTGCAGTGTCGCCCCATGCAGATTCGCGTCCGGCACGTCCAGGTAAGGGAGAAGACACTTCCTGCTGCTTCCTCCTCCCACAGCCCACCTCCATCCCTAACTCCCCAAAACCAAAACCACAGCGGGTCTCAGGTGGAAGGCTCACAGCTGTCTGTCACCTCGCAACCCCCTCTGCAATCACATCTTCTGCATTAGCCACGTAGCACTGCGGCCTCTGGTCTGGGCTGACTTCCGTGCCAGCTGCTGGGAGGGCTGGTGCTGTCCAGCAGCTGGGGACTGTCACCACAGCAGAGCTACAGAGCACCGTCCTCAGCTGCAGCTCCATGCCATGGCTATTTCTGTGGCTGGAGGTGGCCTTGTCTGCTGCAATAAAGCAGAAGAAACAGGGCGCTTTGATCGCGGGAACAGATTTTAGTGCAAAAAAAGAAGAGGCCTTGCAGTGTCAGCACTTCATCCTCCCCTGCCACTGCTGCAGCTTTTCCTGAGACACGCACTGGAGCAGCTTCTCCTCAGCCCCTTGGTTACCTCCTGACCCGCTCCACCAGCAAGCAGACACCTGATGGCTAACCTCTCGCCCTGAGCCTGCCCTCCTCACAGCTACCAGTTATCTCCCCACAGCTCCTCCTGGACAGCTTGTTTAAAAAGAATACTTATCGCATACTAATCCTCTGCCTGAGCCATAAGAGACTCCCCCAGGCCGGTGGCAGAGGTTGGCTGGGAGAGGTTGTATTCACACAGCTCTTTTCATCAGGAAATTCCTTTCTCAGAAAAGCCAGGCTGATTGAGGGAAAAATGAGGGGGAGAGGGAGTTGTTTTTGTGGAAAAAACAAGCAAGAGGTCAAAAGCCAGCCTGAAAAAGTGACCTGGAAATGGTTTCTTTGAGGACAGAGGTTTCTCTATTGTTTGGCTGGAAGTGTTTGTCTAGCGAGCAGCGTGTGGTCTGAAGCGTGTGGAGTGGGCTTTCAAGGAAAGATAAACAGCCTGGCTGCTTCAGCGCTGGCTGAGGGATGCTGCTGGGGGCAGTGGGTTTAGAGGAATTCAATCCCAGGCGTGCGGCAGAGCAAGTATTTATAGCTCGCGGAGCACTTCAGGGACTGCGGTCTTGTTAGATAAGCTGAGTGGGGTCAGGCCTGGCTGCTTCTGGAGTGGGAGGACCCCCTAGAAAGCCTATGCCCTGTGGTGGGATGTGGAGCAGTGAGTCTTCCCTCTGAGTCAGCACTGGTGGAGAGTCCGAGGGAATTTCCAGAGCACCGCCTTTCCCGTGAAACACAGAGCTGAGGGCTTCAGCCCTGCGAGTTATTAAAGAGCTTAAGACAAATTCAGACAGGCCTCAGCAGAGCTGGTGAAGCTGCGTCTGCTCACATCAGGCCTGAGTTTTATTTCTTTTGCCCTTCCTGTAGGGTCCTGTGGGAATTAATTCTGCTCGTCCCCAGGTCTCTGCCATCCCGTATGTCAGCAACAGCCTCGCATCTTCTGCACATCCCATGTTTCTGTCTGTGATCAACCAGTCGCCTGCTTAAGTAGCGGCAATAGTTAGGAACGGGGGAAACAACCAGTCACATCCAAACTTGTCTGGTCTAGGTCTGCTCTGCTGCTGTGTGCAGAGTTAGCTCCCATACACACCATCCCTGAATTTGAACCGTGCTCTATAAACTGCCTCCTGACCCTTTAGGAAGAAAGCCAGCACTGCAGTGTGCTGACACTGATTGTTTTCCCAGAGTGGGAGCTGCAGCAGTATTAAACTTTTGCTTGCCTCTCTCTTCCAAATAGGTGAACAAGATCGAATTTGTCCAGAGGAAGCCAAAATTCAAAAAAGTTGTTGTGCCTTTGGAGGACCATGTGCAGTGTCGCTGTGAAGCCGTGTCCCATCCACCCCCCAGGAACAGCCGGCCAGGGCCACGTGAACAGAGACGTAAGGATCTCAGCACGAATAGAGCGGAGGGAGGCATGAGAAGAAAGGCTGGGGAGAGAGGAAAGAGCCCCCCACTGGTTTTGGTCTGCTTAGCTCCAGTGAATCCCATGGGCCTTCACTGGTTTATACCAGCTGAGGGAGCTTTCCCAGGGTGTCTTGGTGACAGCAAGGGGCTGAAACCCAGGGAAGTGAAGGAGGGGAAGGTGAGAGGTGAGGGGAAGGGCATCCTGGGAAAAGGGAGAGGGCAGAGACTGTGGAGAACAGAGGACAAGGGACAGGAGAACAGAAGGAGGCCTTGTGGCCCTCCTGTTGCAGAGCTCTTGGTTGATAGGGTGTGGAGAAAGATATTTCAACATGAGCCGTCTGCCCCTCGCTGTACAGACACTCTCCCCTCTGTTTTGGCAGGCTTGTCACCGTCGTTCACCACAGCCGCTGTCTCACAGAGGCAGCGAGTACGCCGGCCGCCGGTGCAGAAGAGGAAACATAAGAAGTACAAGCATGTCAACGATAAGAAAGTGCTGAAAGAAATCCTCATAGCATAGAAGTGCTGGCAGGGGAAAGAGAGCACAAGGCAGGTAACAGCAAGCTGCTTTTCCACTCGGGTGAGACGTTTGCCCAGGACGTGGTTCTGCCCAGGTGTCTCGGACCCTTTCCTCAGCACTGGCCACTCATTCAGCATGGGGCTACTGCAGGGCCTGGGCATGATACAACCGGGGTCGAAAGAGGGGGAAGGACTAGGCTGGTACCCAACTTGTGCATCCTATTTACAGATTTGTGGCTCTTCACAAAGCTGGAGAGACTGTGCAGCAACCACACTTGCTCTTGGGCCCTGCCCTCTCCTTTCTCTGCCTTTCTGACAGACAGAGAGCAAGGCTGACTTCTCTCTACACCGAAATCCCCTCGAGGTCCATGTAATTCATCTCTCCCGTTCTCCTTTATTGAGAAACTGAAAGCGGAGAATTAATGTTGCTCTGGGGGATCCCTTTTTCTCTTATTTCATTAGTTGAGTTGGCAGAATGACTGAAAAGCAGCAACGCTTTTGGTTCATCTTTCTCCTAGCAGGAAGCCTGTGTGCTTAAGAAAGGTCATGCCAGGGGAGAGGAGAACTGGAATCTCTGGCAAGAGATCTGGACTTCGTCAGTCCAGGGTCTGATTCTTCTCTCCCTGACTTGTGTAAACAGGATTAATTCCTTTGTCATCAGAAGAATTTCACTGGTACAAGGGAAAGGAGAATAAGCCCTGGTTCCCCAAGGGAGAGACGAAGGTGCAGAAAAGAGAGAAAGAGTAGCCAGGGTGCAGACCAAGGAGAGGGTTGAATTTAGAGAGTGGCAGAGAAAGTCCTGGCCTATGACTCAGCAGTTCCAGCTCTGCCACCGCCCCTTAAATGAGCCTGGGTCACTCACTTCACATTCACTTCCCCGCGTCTTGGGAGAGGGGACAACAGGCTTCCACGTGTGGCATTTCAGAAGCTGGGGATGAACGGCACCAGGCGGTGTCTTGCGATTGGTATTCCCACGCTACGAGGGCTCTGATTATCCCAGGATCCTTCTGGCCCACTCAAAGTTCCCGGGGCAGAAATGATGCAAATGCATGCAAATCTCAGCTCTGGCTGAAGCTGTCCAGGGGAACAAATAGAGAATGTCAACAGATCTCCTGGGCTTCCAGTCTGGCACTTTGACACAAAATTTTCCAGAGAACCAGGGAGAGGAGGGGAGTTGCAGGGGGAGAGGGTTACATATTCTAATGCTGTGTCTGCTTTTGTTTCGCTTTCAGGTTTATTTAATATATTTGCTGTATTGCCCCCATGGGGTCCTTGGAGTGATAACTTTTCCTCTTTGTCCGTCTGCCTCGACGTCTGATTCAGACGGCAATTGGTGCTTCCCTTTCCATCAGTGGACCTTCTCCCACCAAAGCCACTCCCTTCTTTCATTTATTAGCATAATTTTAAAGTTTTACACACACACACATTAAAAAAAAAAAAAAAAAAAGGACAAATATGACCTATATACATATATGAGAAAAGAACAAAGTACAAATAAAACCACGAACTCTGACAGCTGCAACATGCAACGAGGACAGGACAACGCCTTCCCTGCTCCAGAGGACAGGATGGAAAATGTGAAAAGAAAAAGTGGGTCCAATTTCTTTGGAGGGGAGAAGAAAAACAAATGGACAGAGGGCAGAAGGGGAGTATTCTCCCTTTCCCTTGTATTTCTGGTAAGGCTGGGGGGGCCCAGCTGAGATCAGCACTTGCACTGGACCTACATGCTGGCAAGAGGTGTATCTCAGATTGTGAGCGGCGACCAATGATGGAAAATGCACTAAGGACTTTTATCGTCCTATCTGGACAGATCTATATTTTTCACGTGCGTGTGTATATTTTATTTTGAAAAAGAAAAACCAAAACCACTAAGATACACAACATCTCGGGGAACAGAACAAAAAACAAAACAAAACAAAGAAGCCAAATGCATTCCCCCCCTCCCTTTCCCCTCCTGCTCCTGGTGCTGACTGGAAGGTGTTTGGATCGTGGGGAAGGAGCAGACAGCGGCAGAATCATCTCCACGCCCCCGGCCCCTCTCAGGGGGAGCCATCTTTGCACATGCTGGTGGAGAATTCAACTTTCCAGGCTCGGACTCAAAATTATTTTTTAAATTTGCTCTGTATGTGTGCGCCTGTATATGTGTGTGTATATATATATACGTGTGCGTGTGTGTGTATGTGTATTTATACATACATATCTAAATATATATATATGTTCTTAAATGGGTTTGATTCCCCAGTGGCAGGAAGCTCAGAGGCATGTACAAGCATCAGCTTTGCCAGGCTGGCAGAAAAGCACACTGTTACTGCAACATGCCTGTGAGGTCCGGGACAGGACAGGCAGAGACATCATCTGATCTCTCTCTCTGTCTTGTTGCCCTTTTCTCTCACTCTCCACCAACCCCCCAGCACAACTTCCTTGCAGGAGGCGAAGTGGCACCACAAAAAGACCAACAACAGCCAAACTTAGAAGCATGACTTAATCTCAGTGAGCTGTCCTTGCCTGCTCTGTGGTCCTGGAAGCAGAATCATGTCATTCCCCCGAGGTTTTTAACCCCTTCAGGGGTGTCCGGCACACCGTGCCTCCACTGCTCTCTCCCTGACAACATCTCCACATCTCCCATCGTTTTCATCACATTTTCCCTCTCGGATTCCTCCTGGATTTTTGCCCATTCGGTGTTCACACCCCACCCAGCTCGAAGTTGGTCCAAGGTGTGGGCAGCTCTGTGTAGGAATAAAGAAAGAAACGAGCATGGTCTTTGCAGTTGGCAGCAGCCACCTGAGACAAATGAGCTCTTCTAAGTGAGGAGGACTTGGAAAACAAGTGGAGGGTCAGTTGTAGAGTCCCTCCCAAGCCACTGCCTGCTCCAGAGGAGGGAGGAGGACTCCGCAGGCAAGGACCGGTTCTGCGCACCCCATACTCAGCCACCATTAGCAGAAATGTTACCTATGATGGGAATTTCCAGTGTCACCTCGGAGTCCAGGTCTCAAATTGTGCTGTGCTGGGCGCTGCAGAGTTCCACATGAAGAAAATGCCTGCCCAGAGCTAGGGCGGCAGCTCTCCCCTTCCCCTCCTGCCTCCAGCCGCTTCTCCCTTCGGGCACACACGCACCCTACCGTCCTGTGGGGAGAAGCCCCACAGGGACCGGGGGAAGGAGGGGAAGACGGAACGTGGGAGCTGCTGCAAACTGTGGAGGGACCCAGCCCTCGCCTCCTGCAAGCCCAGAGCACTTCTCTTACCACTGCCAAGGCACTTCTTGTACCACCTCCCTCCGTCCCCAAGCCCTCAAATTCTAAGACACTTTGTTTTCCTCTTCCAAAATCTTTTTCCTTTGGTTTGTAAAGATGGTGAGGTTTTATTTTATTTTAAAATTTGGTTGCTTTTTTTTAAATGTAAGATTAATTTATACTCAGTACTGTATTTAAAGTTGTAAAAAAAAAAAAAAGAAAAAAGAAAAAAAGGAAACCATCTCTCGAACAACATTTTCTCTTTCTTTTGTGAGATGAATGAAAAGCAGAGGACAAACCAGCTCGGCCAAACCAGTTCATTGTGGGGCAGAGTGCGATTCCCAGGGCCTTCAGTTTCATTTTCAGGACACTTATCCTGAGATTGCAGAGAGAAGCGACTGAAGCTGGGAAAGTCCTGGGAGCCCACGCACAGCCCTGCCCATGGCAGGCAGTGCCGTGCTCTTCCTTCCTGCCTGTCGCCCAGGGCTCTGGCTGGTTTGAAATGACTCAGGTGCTGGGGATTTTATCTCAAAGAGGTCATCTTCTCCTTAGCTGCTCTGTTTGGACACCAGGCCAGAATTTCCCTGCTCTTTCGTCTGATCTCCAGATTCCTCCGCTTTGAAGGGCTTGGGACAGTTGGCACTGTTTACACTCCCTGAAGCTGTACAAACAGTCATCCCCTTTCCTCAGTCACATCGTCTAGAAAACAGTGGTCCTTCCCTTGTGGGAAAGGCCTTTGCATTTCCTTTTCCTCCCAGCAAGGGAGGTATCACACATCTGGCGCTTGGGCACAAGGCTGTGGGGACCAAAGGCAGCTGCTGCCCTGTGCCTCAGTTTCAGGGTCCCTTGGCACACGCACAGTACCCTCAGTCCGTGACTCAGCTCTGAGGAGCACAGACCCGAGTGGGGACTTGTGCTGCAACAGTCAAACCAGGGAGCTTGGCGTCTTGGTGTGTTCTGGACCATCCTTGAAGGACAAGCCTGCTACTCCTGGGTGTGCACCTCACTCCAGCATGGTTCATTGTGGGGTGAGGGCATGTTTTCCATAATCCTCCAAAGGGAGCTCGATTAGGGGTTAGGTCTTTCCACCCCAGAGGATGGAAAGCACGGTTAAAATCACAACAAGGATAATAATCACATCCCTGCTGTGATTTCCATAGGATAATCCGGTCAGAAGAAAGATTTTTGCCCTGAGACTTCTTTGGGCTTGAGGGCCTGTCAGCAGGGAATTTGGGGAGCAATGACTGCAAAGGGGGTGCAAGGCACAGGAAGCATGAACTCAGGGGGTGGAAGGACAGATTTGGCCTTCCAGGGGCCAGCACACCTCCTGGCCATGGCAGTGCCGGGGGAGGGCTGCAACCCCATCCACAAGCAGCGCGTGCCTCTGCTTTCAACAACTCGAAATGAATAGGTGCTGAAAGAAACCACAGACCTGGGCGCCTGGAGCTAACACCTCCGCAGTGCCTGGCGTCCGCTTGCAGCAGCTGCTCGGGCGCTCACTTGAGCACTGTTTGCTCGCAGCGCCTTGGCGTACGTTCAGTACAGGTCAGCGTGGGGCGCAGGAAGGCGAGCGCCCACGCCGCTCCTCAAGGCTGGAGAAGGTGGTTTACATTCACCCCGCAAAAGCTGAGTTTGGGAAATAAATCCCCAAACAAGCCCCGGGAGGGCTGCAGCACACCACCGGAAAGCATCTCCTCCATGCCGGAATGCCAGCTTTGCTCACCTGGTGCTACAGGTGATCTCGGAAGAGCTGGGGACCCTTGGCAACCATCCCTGGTTTAATTGCTCGGCTGCTGCTTTACCTAAAGTCCAAGTCTCAGGATATGTCATTCAACGGGAAGTTCATCTTGTGATGGAGGAAATGCATTCAACCTTCCAAGCAGCAGAGAGAGGCTTCAGCAATGGGTCCTCCTGTGAGAACACGACTCCTGAAATCATCAGGCAGATAGGAGAGCAAGCTTATGGGTTATTCTGGCACAAAGAACAAACCCCAGTTTTTCAAAGCCAGGCTTTGGGCTTTTTAGTGTTGAGGTTTTGCAAGCTAAAGCTGTTGCGTGGCTAAATGAAGTGAAACATCAGTTTGCAAGTGTTTCCCCACTGGGCCCAAGAAAACTCTTGAGTCCTTATTTTACGGGTGCTCAGGAATACAGATGGCTTAAGGTCATCCCCACGCCTGGCTGTGGCTCAAAGGAAGAGCCTTCTTCAGCTCAGCCATGTAGCATGAAGCCCACGCAGGCGTTCTCCTCCCTGCGCACAGTTCCCACCTCCCTGGCATAAGCCATGCCACCCACAGTGGCCACCCTGTCCTGCTGTCTGACCAGACCATGCTCTGGACATGGCTGGAGAGGGCTTGGTGGGAGCCATTGCCATCCCACTGGATCCCAGGGTGGGGCAGGGATGTGTCAGAGGGTGGCTGTGTCTCACTGTCTGTGCAGTGCTGCCAGGTGGACCCTGGGGGTGGAGAAGCCAACTGTGCCGAGGGAAAAGCAGAGTACAAAGAGGGAGGAACATATGAAAAATTAAAAGCTACTTAGGAAAAAAAAAACCAAAACAAACAACCAAACCCACTTGCCCAAGCATGCAGCTGTTCCCCACTCTCCTCCATGCAGCCCGTGACCAAACAGTGCTGGCCCCCCCCGGGAGCCGTGATCTGCCCGTGACCAAGTGAACTTGTTGCAGGCTTGGGAATTTCCCATCTTAAAAGATCTTGCAAGGAAGCCAGGAAGCCTCGGCTGTTTTCAGCTTTCATCACAGAGTTAAAGGAACAACAGAGCCTCCCAAAAGTGAGCAGGCAGTGAGTGAACTGGAGGGAACCCCAAATGCTGGGGCTTCCTTGCAGGTAGTGCAGGCACTGGGTTAATGAGAGAGGCCCAGTCACAGTGGTGGGTCCATGGAGCTCTCGGCAGAGGAGCCAGGAGGGTGAAGAGACCAAAATATAAGATTATGGCAGGACTTACCTACCATTTTTCCTCCCCCAGCCAGGCAGATACCGAAGAGGACTCTCTAGAAGGATGGACTGCTTTGGTTTCACAGCAAAGGCTGTAGCAAAGCTGGGAGGGAAGCAGCCTCAAGGAAAACAACTCCCTTCTAATTACTAACTCAATAAAAGAAGCTGTTTGCAAGGGATTAAGCAGCAACCCAAACACCACAGGGACTGGGCAGCAGGGAGGTTTGTGGCTTGACAGTTGATCTGTGTTTTGAAATGTTTTCTGTGTTTTTTTTTTTTTTTTTTTTTTTGCACTTGCTGCAGAAACAAAGGACAGATGGTGCAGAGATGCTGAGCCACCAGCTCTACTGCAGGTCTTGCCCCAGCAGCTTTGGAAACTCTCAAGTTCCCAAATGCCCTGTCCTTCGGCCCTGGCCGCCGCTGGTCGATGAAGTCAATGAAGGCAAGCTCTGTTCCCCCAACCCAGACCCTGACTCTGTGTTTTCTCTAAGAAACCCTTATTCACACATACATGTCCAGTGGGAGCCCAGGACACCCAGGAGGTGGCTGGCCAGAGGGCTCTGGGTACCCCATAGGTGATCTCCCCTGGTAATGTTGGGTGTTGTCCCAAGAGGGTCCGACACACTGACAGCCCAGTGTACGTGCGTGGGGTCACACGTGAACCGCACCACATGCCCACACGACTGCTTTTGCCGCCTGAGTTAGGCAGGCAGCTGTCAGGTGGCACTCTGCAGTGCACATGGCAGGTGGGGTGATCTGTCTCTCCTCCTGTGGGCACGGGCTGGGGTCCCCCAGTGCAGTCAGGGCAGCACAGCAGGCAGCAGAGCTCGGCTAGGCATACACGGCCAGGTGCAGAGGGGGTCCAGGGGCCAGACACCTTCCCAGAGGGGAATTCACCTGTCCCCAGGCCTTGGCTGGAGATGCCAGCAGGCTCCACAGATGCCAGCAGGTTGCTGAGGTGCTCAGGAGAGCTGACATCGGGTATGCCAGGGTGTTAGCTGCTCCCAGAAAGGAGGGCAGGGAGGATCGCCATGATCCTGCATGCTCTGACTTGATGTCTGCAGTGACAAGCCCTGGCAGTGCCTGCGTTTCTGTGAGGTGCCTGCAATGCCCCATGGGCTGGCTGCATGTGTCCAGGTAAAGCAGGACAGGGAACAGCTCCCCCTGCTCCAGTGTGGCCCCAGGAGGGCATCTCTTGTGCTTGGAAGGCTGTGCAAAGGGGCCTGTGCCTTTAAAGCCTGAAGAGGTGTTATTTAGGTGGAAAAAGTGTTTCACTCTGACCATGGAAATTGTTTGTAATTGACTAATTGACCGAGGAGAGAGAAAAAGAGAAAGAAAAGACCTTCCTTCCCTCTGACAGGTTCAGGATTTTATTCCGCTAATCAAGTAGAAAAACAAAATGCTTTTGCTGGGAGGGGGAGGGGAGGAAAAGGGGGATCTCCCTGGTGTCCCATAAACCTGGTGGCTGTGGACAAAACACCAGGATTGCAGCATAGCCTTGCCCTGGAAAGTTTGAGGCAGCACTGGCCAGCAGCAGAGCAAAGGGAGAGCACACCTCTCACTCACAGGGCACCCCTTTTGGAGCATCCCAGGCTGAGAGAGAAGCAGCTCACTCCCAAAAGGATGTGCAAATCCAGATGAGGCTCTCGGTCTGCAAAGGGCAGGACCGGTGCCTGCTGCAGTGAGGCGGGCAGGTAGCGGTGCAGATTTGTCCCTGAGGAGGGATGGAGGATGCTCTACTCATCAGAGCATCGCACCAGCTCCATCAGTCAGTTGGAAAAGGATTGAAATGGGCGGTCTGCGCATGCAGGGCTGGCTGGGATGAGGCTCTCCTGGCTCCACTGAGGAAGGTGTGAACAGCCCAGTAATCAAATAAAGCACTTTCCCAGCACACCCACCTTCAAGTGCGTTAAATGAAACAGAAAGGAGCAGATGAACAGGATTTGCAGTTCTTTCCTCATGATATGCATTTTCCTTTTTTCATGGATGGTCCCGCTGGATACGCTGTGACCTATTGTTGTACTTATTTATTTACTCGGGTTTTGTAGATGGTTTCAAAGCTCCTGGCCAGGAAGGAGCAACCAGATGCTGCTACCGTGCAGGACAGAAAACCTGCCCCAGTTTCCCTCTCTGAATACAGATGTGGAACCAGGTGCAACTCCCAAATGCAGAGCTGAACCCTATTCCCTTTCCTCCCTGCTCTAACCCAGCCATTGGAAAATGAGATATTTGATTGCAAGTTCATCTCCTGTGTTTTTTCCAAGCAAGTAGTTAGCTGGTTGGAGCTGTTTGGGTTAAGTAGCTTCTTCTCTAGCTTCTCTTCTTGGAGAGAAGGTTGAGTTAGGTGGATGGGTGTAGGAGAAACCCTGAGAGCTTGGAGGCTTCCCACTGCCATAGGGAGGAAGAGCAGGGGCTGTTGTACCACCGGTCCCTGAGGAAGACCAGCCAGCAACAGGGGATTTTTTCTAGCCGATAGACATGAATATTTATAAACCTGGGTTAAAAAAAAAAAAAACAAAACCAAAAAAAACTCTAAGGAATCTGGGTGCATGTGAACACCCATCCGGGAAGCGGAGGCCCTCAGGCAGCAAACGGCGGGAGCTGGCACAGTGCTGCCATGCCCACCGTGGTGCTTCGCCTGCACTGTGGTTGCAGCTGGGGAAGGACGTCATCGCTGCTGGAAGCATACCTGGCATTTGGGGCACCCGTGGCCACAAAACTGAAGTGTCTGTCACAAGCTCGGCATCAGCCACCTCACACCTCCCAGCCCAGGGTCCATTTCTTGTGTCACAACAGTTGAGTGCAGAGGGCACAGCCATTTTAGTCAGATAAGGCAGAAACACCAGGATCTGGAAGAGATCTCAAACAGATGGGTTTTTCAGAAGCAGGAATGTGTGTGTAGGTGACTCTACTTGCACACTGAGGACCAGAAACACCCAGGTGGGTCTACAGCATGCAGGAAAACCACTCCAGTACAAGCTCCCCACCTGCATTCAATGGGCTATTGGGTCCACTGGAGACCAGGACATAAAAATTTCTCTGCCAGGCCTCCTGTCAAGTTGTGGGCAAGGCAGGTGGGCCCTGAACTTTCAATGTGATGAGTCCTTATTGAATTGGAGTGGAGGGAAACAAGAGCCTGGTGAGACCTGGATGCCTACGCTCAGCTGGAGCAGGTGCCATCTGGAACTTACTGCAGGCTAAGGAAAGCGGTCACTGCAGTGCTTCAATGGGGGAGAGGCAGCAAGCTCTGCTGCTTCCCAGGACTGGTAGGACCTGGCTCCCTGGGGTATATGTCACTGAATGGGAGAGGTCACATGACAGTGTCAGAGGTACTTTGGGTATGGGCATCTGCATCTCAGGTCTCCATCTCTAGTTCAGGGTGGCAATAGTTTCCATCCACAGGTCTGACAAAGGACCAAACGAGTTTGTGAGGAGCTGCAAGAACCAGCTACTGAGAGACAGATTCAACTTGTGGAGTAGGAGGGTGAAGCTAAGCCTAAGAAAGCAAGGAGTTGCTTTTCGGGAACTTTTTCTTTCACTCCTTTCCACCCCCTACCCAAAGACCCCTCCCACTTGCCAGGAAACTTGGTCTGGGCAAGCATTTTGCCACCTGGCTTATGCACGCACCAGTCAAGGAAACAATTCTGCAATTGAAAGAGGAAATCTTGATTCTGGCTATTTCCAACCTCTATTGTTTGTTACTCAAGTCATGCATTACACAGACCAGTAAGCAAGGCAGCAAGATTGCAACACTGTGCATGTGCTCTCAGACATTTAATTTTAGCTTCACAAGAAGGATTTGTGGTATCGAGAAAGACCAGTTCTAAGGAAAGAGGAAACCTGTGATTCTGACACTTGATTTTTACCATAAAAGGAAGCAGATAATTTGAGTGACCTAATAGGTTTAGTCATTCAGGCTGTAATCCTCTGGGAGTCCAGAGGATCCCTGATGGGGTTTTCCCATTCCCAGGGAGCTGGGTTGCTTGGGAGCCCTGAGCAGGGCTGAAGTCCTTGAGAGGCTGGAGCTTTGTGCCTCAGATGATCTTTGGACCTTTTCTCTGGGCAGCGTGGGACTCACACATGTCCCTCCCCGAGCAATCTCAGGCTGGGGCAGTCTTTGCCAGCAAGTATCAGACCTTGACACCATGCCTTCTACAGCCCCATATGTGTTTATAAGGCACTTGTCAACGTGCTGTCCAAAATCTTCCCACCTTTCCCCAATACCAGGGCTGTCCTCAGCTGCAGATGTAAAAGGCTATTTGAAAAGAAGTTGAATTTAAGGAATTTATGAATAAATGGAGCTCTGGAGGGAGCTGCTGTGCAGCACTTGGGTCTGAGTTCAAAGTGCAGAAGCCGCCTTTGCCTTGTCCTGCACTGAGCACTATCACGCAGTGTGGCTTAGTCCCTGTCCAGTGGGGGGTAAGAAGGCCGTCCATACTGGGAAAAAAACTAGCACCAATGCACCACAGCTCTTCTCTACAGAGCCAGGCCCTGACACAGCGAGGACCTGCCTCCACACTGAGCAAAGGCAGCTTATCTAACATTGACTGCAGTCCCACAGATAACCTGACCCTGCATTGTGGGAATTCCCCCACTAGAAATACAGCAAAGAAATATACCAAAGAAACACAAAAATCTACCAAAATAAACAGCAGCTTGGTGGTAAGTGTCCCCCCACCAACAGACAAGCACCAAACAGACCCCAAAGCTCACCAGCTCCTCACCCTGTTTCTGCCAGGGCAAAGGCACCAGGCACTGGGATGAGGCTGATGTTCCTGCTGCATGCCCAGTGACATGCAGAACCTGCATCCAGTGTGCACCAATTTTCTGTCCCATGGCTGCAGGGAGGACTATCACCAAGACTCCCTCAAGACGCTCCTGCAAGCCTGCCCAGGCCTCAGGGGCACGGCTGCACTGGTCACTTCCCAAAATGTAGAAGCACCCTTGGTATTTTTTTGAAACCTTGCAGATATAACATGCTTTCAATTCCTCAAAACCGGGTTTCTGCATGTGACCAGAAGCATTGTCCTCTTTCCTCCTGGTCCCTTCCCTTTCCAGCTACACGTGTGTGCATCTGGTGATGGGAGCCAGGGAGTCCCCTTTTCCTTCTTTTCAGCAATCAGTGGGGCGACAACGTGTGCCTGTGTCATTGAGAATGTTACCAAACCCTGGCAGATTGTGAATGGATAAAGTGGGAAGCTGAAGAAGGTGGAACAAGGGTGTGTTTCAGAGAAAGAAAGAAAGAAAGAAAGAAAGAAAGAAAGAAAGAAAGAAAGAAAGAAAGAAAGAAAGAAAGAAAGAAAGA
>JAAGNO010011357.1:17367-32693 GCA_033439905.1 Ceryle rudis
AGAAAGAAAGAAAGAAAGAAAGAAAGAAAGAAAGAAAGAAAGAAAGAAAGAAAGAAAGAAAGAAAGAAAGAAAGATCTATCTTACTTTTTTTTCCAAGTACCTGGTTGTGCAAGACCCTGAGGATCTTGATTTGACTATGAGAAAAAAACATCATGACGTAGCTTTGGACAAGGGTCAGTGTTGGACCTGTTTGGTTTGTCATGTCAATGACAAAAAGGGAAAAAAAGAAAGAAAGAAAAGAGCTCTCCTTGCTGCAGCTCTTGAAATAGATGGATTGCAGATCCTGGTTCACCTCTGCAAGGGTGGAAGGGCCAGGGGCAGGTTCAGGGAGCTGACTGAGGGGCACCCTCAGGCTCTGTGAGTGAACGGAGGGAGCGAAGCAGGGCTGTGGGTGCTTCCTGCACCCCCAAGAGCTGAAGCAGTGCCAACAGAAGGAGGGTGTCATGTGGGGTCTTCCATCGCTGTGCTGTTTCCCAATACCAATTTGGGAGCAAGGGAAATGCCAAGCGTCCTTTGCTTGTCTGGACCCAATTAGAAGCCCAGTCTGGCTGATGGGTCAAGAATTATGGAAGAAGAAAAAGCAGGAGAAATGTGCTTATTGAGAGCTAAATTCAATGGCACTGACCAGGGTAACTTCTACCCCTGTATACCCCTGTCCTCCCCATGCATGACCCCCAAGAAGGGAAGAGAGCAGAGCTTTCTCATCCACTGAAACCTTGGACTGAAAGACCTGAGTGAGAAGTCCTTGCAGTATGTCTCTGACAGTTGGCCAGAGTGTCCAAGGGCAGAATACAGGGACTCAGTGAGGGCCCGAAGCCTTTCATCCTGCAACAGGTGCCCCTGACCCCCTGCATGGATTCACACTGGTGTGCCCTGCTGCAGGGCAGGAGCGTGGGGCCCATGGTAGAAAAGGAGACAGCCTGGAAGGTCAAATGGAGGGACAGGTGATGCAAAAAGGGCCAAGACCATCAGGGAAAGAGGAGACACCAAAGGGGCCTGGCTGCTTCCATCCAGGGACATGGTAGCTGCAGAGGGGTGGTCCATTCTGACCCCTTACCCCAACACCACAGCCAGGCTCACCAGGGAGGTAGTGATGGAGGCAAAGCATGGGTGCACAGGTGGCTGAGGTGGACACCCGTGGGTACCCCATCCTCTCTGCTGGGCTGTTTTCCAGTCCCAGCCAAGACAAGAATGCCAGGAATGCGAAATCCCGACAGGCTGCCCTGTTCCTGTCCCCCCCCGCCTGCCCCCCGCTTCTCCGGCCCGTCGCAAGAACAGGATATTCATCCGAGCGATGTACACTCATACACGTCTTGTTATCAGGAAAAAACACTCAGTCAGCGTCTGGAATGGTCTCTGATTAACTGTATGGCCACCGGGCCTTCCTTGAGTGGCTGTGAGGAAAGCACCCACTTGTGATGGGACACAGGCAAGAGAGCAGATGTGGGTTGGAGCTGCCAGGATCGCTGCCATGGCAATGGCTGGAGGTGAGCATCAAGTGCTGGCACAGCCCTGCCATTACCCAGTGGCCCCTCACCCCCTGACCTCCCTCCTGACAGAGCCACAGGGTGGCAGGATGAGCCTCTACATGGAGGAGCATCCGGCCCCATGGCAGAGGTTTGTCCCCTTCTCTCTGCAGGGGGATGAGTGGTGCCCCCAGCCCCATCTCCCCACATCAGCCACCCTGAGTCATGTCAACACGTCCCTGCTTCCAGCATGCGCTCTGCAAAGACGTCCTGTCTCAGGTAAACAGGATCTCGCCACACTGCGTGACCTTGTTTACCTCTGCAAAAGAATTTGGCTGGAATTTTTTTTATTATTTTTTTTCTTCCTAAGGGCTGGTGAGTCACCCTGCAGAAATGCGTGCTGCCTTTCCACACTGACTCACCCCTGCTGCCCGCCTCTCCCTCCTGCCCCCCGGCTCTGGGGCAGGTGAGAAGCCCCTGCTCGCCCTATGATGCAACCCATGTGCCGGTGCTGGTGTTGGTGACTGTGGTGGTGGCAGCGGCGTCTCTGTGGCAGGAAGCACAGCCAAGTGCTCGGGCAGCCCCTGTGCCAAAACACAGGAAGAGCGCCAAGAAATTACCCCGTGCATTGTCAACTCCAAAAACACCAAAGAAAACAAAACAAAGTAAAAAAAAAAAAACAACAAAAAAACCCCAAAACCCTGGCCTCACTAGAACAATTGCCCAGAAGAAAAGAAAAGGAAAAAAAAAAGAGGCCAATGGACCTGGCCCAGTGCCAGGACCCTTGTTTTCCTTTCCCAACACAATGCACGTTAAATAATACTTCCTTCTCGCAACAAGGCCCTCCTGGGCTGCTTGTTGTTTTTCTCCCCCGCTGCTCAGGGGTCAGTCAGCACGGATGGCTCCTGTCACGGGAGTGTCTGCACTTCGGGGCTGCTGCTGGTCCCCAGCACTGAGGATCGCTCATTCCCAGCACTGCAGCTGGGAACCACCACAGCACCATCTCATTCCACCGCTCCCAGGAGGAGCGAGGGCTTTGCAATTGTGCTGTCCACCACCTCCTGGCTTTCCTTGCAGGGGGCTGGGAGCTCTTCAGCCCTTCTCCCAACCTCTCCTACTCATTGGCATGACTGAAGTTCAGCCACTTTGCAGGACAGTATCTCTTCAAGGTAAGCTAGGTAGCCATTCCAAGCCCCCCTCATGTAGCCATATTCAAGCTATGAAGACATCCATACAGGCTAAGCACAACAGTCAGATCATATATGTTGATTTACTGCCAGATTAAACAAAACAATATACACCACGTGTGGGTTTCATGACATTTCTGGCCAGGCTTCCAGGCTGGGATGAGGGGAATCCCTGTTACTTGCACCTTGGCTCTTCAGTTCCCATTTGGCTTGCACTCAGCTTTCTTCGGGATTTCTCTTCTCAATGACAGTGTCACTGGCACCCAACCGACTGTATTTAAATGTTTGTGTTGCAGAGGAATCCAAGTAAAACTGGTTTTGTTTATTTTAACTTCTTTCCTGAGAAATTTAGCATCTGAGACACCATGCCTCTCATTTGTCGGCGGTGTCAATCAACAGCTTTCAAGGGGCTGATCAGATCCATGTCTGTCTGAGAATTATTGGGATTTCTGATTGAATAGCAAGAAAGGAGCTGTTTTTGAAAAACAAGATGGGGCCGTTGCCATTACTTCAGCTGTATACTCGTCTCCCCAGATTTCTGCTCCCTTGCATGAGGACACAGGCTGCTGGGCAAGATAGACCCAGCAGTTCCCAGGTGTTCAACAGCCACGGCACACCTCTGTTACAGACAAGGCTGGACACAAATTCAACAGCACGCACAACTGACCAGCCTTGTCCTGGCCCCAGAGAAGGGGGCCCTGCTCTGCAGTGGAGGAGCGGATGGCAGGTGTAGGTAGGCATTTGACGTACATGTCCACTGACGCTCTAAACTGAGCAAACTCATTTGTTTCAAGGATTGAGTATGTGCACTGACATTCCTGAAGCAATCCAGGCCATATCCAAGGTCCCACCTACCTGCATTGTCTGAGCTCAAACGTCATGTCCTGCCCCTGGGTGATGGATTTGTCTGCCGGGCGGTAACAAATGCCTTGTGAAGGTTACATCTTGGCACTGTTTTGGTCTGTTCTTCTCTCAGCCAGAAGATAAGCCTGTCCCCTCCTGCAGGGTGTATGTGATCAGTCACATCAGTGGTGAGGGTAGTATCCTGGTCAGTGAAAGCTGGTTTCTGAGCAAACATTAGCCATCTCAAAGAGGTTTTGGAGATGTATTAGTGGGAGGTCATTATGAAGGAAACCGGGGCAGAGCTGGGATGCAGCACACAGCCCTGCAGAAGACTGCGTGTTTATGCTTCCCTTGTGCTTGCTGTGCCCTCCATGCACCCCTAAACACATCCATGTGTGGTGGTAACTCCAGTCACTCACCAGGGCAGAAAGCTCACCCTATTGGCCAATGGTGGGATTCACCTCACAGCTGACATCTAAACATTGGCTCTGAGGTCTCAGACAGATGTCTCAGCTCCCTCAATAGTCAACCGAATGAGATGGGCACGTCCAGAAAGCAACTCAATTCCCTAGCTTAATTTTTTTAAGGTTGGGATGAATCATGCTGTGGCAGTGCTCACCGCTCTCCTTTGTCTAGAGAAGGAGACAAGGACTGTTAGTGTCTGCTTCATTTTCAGTCAACTCAATTTAAGGTGCTTAATTTTTAGCTGGCAAACAGCAAGCACAGTGAATCCCACCTCAGGAGAACAATGTGCCAGTGTATGACAAGCAGCAGCAAGTTCAGGAACACAGCTCCTGTCTTGATTTATTTAACGGCTACAGTTAGTGCTAACATTTGATCATGGGAACCACTGCCTCAGCAAAATCCAGCTTGCTCAACAAGCAGAGCATGCCTTGTCCTCCAACAGTGTTGTCAAAGATTATGTTCCTCAGGGACCTTGAAACATGTAGGAAAGAGCTGCTGGAGCTAGCAACGTGCTTCTGAGCATGGGGTTTTCCCTGGATCTGGCACAGCACTTGTTTTTATCAGCCATCAAACCTCTGGCAATTCACCAGCTCCTGATAACACAATGAAAAACCTGGAATAGGCAAACCCAAATATTTAGCCCAAATTACTGTGTGTATGTGTCCTCGTGCCTGGTGGCAGCAACCAGGCTGATCATATTTGCCTCTATGTCCAGGTCATCCCCTGCAAATAGGTCTTGGTGATGGAGAGCAGCTGCTGCGCTCCACTTGCACTGGTGAGAACTTGGTGGAAATTATTATCCAGCAAAACATTTGTTAATCAGCCTTCTCTACTATGGGAGCAGGTGCTGGGGGTTGTTTGGCTGGCTGATTAAACAAATCCCAGTGTTTCCTGACAGACTAGGTGAAGCCAAGCCTCTTCAGTTGCCTCGACCCTATGAGCTCTTCAAGCAGCATTCAGCAGCTCAGTTACCACTGAATATTCAGCTTTGAGGCACAGAGTGACATTCTGGCCACAGCCCTAATGACAAGCATGAGTTCAGCTTTGAAATGGCTCTTGGAAATGCCACACAACTAGGATAGAGAAAGGGAAATATTCACATCAGTATAGTTCAGGTTGTCTGGACTGCCCAGGGAGGAGGTGGAGTCGCCATCCCTGGAGGTGTTTAAGGAAAGACTGGATGTGGCTCTTAGTGACATGGTCTAGAGAGACCTTATTGTGGCATTTCAATACTTAAAGGGGCCTGTCAGAAAGATGGGGTCAGACTTTTTAGCAGGGCCTGTTGTGATAAGACAAAGGGTGATGCTTTTAAACAAAAAGAGGGACATTTAGACTAGAGAGAAGGAAGACATTTTTTACACTGACATTTGTGACACCCTGTCCCAGGTTGCCCAGAAAGGTGGTAGATGCCCCATCCCTGGAACTATTCCAGATGAGGTTGGTCTGGGGTCTGAGCAACCTGCTCTAGTTGCAGATGTCCTTGCTCCCTGCAGGGCAGTTGGACTAGATGACCTTGAAAGGTCTCTTCCAGCCCAAACCATTTTATGATTCTGTCTCAGTATGGCTGTGATGTGATCTTCAGACCATTTGTAATGGTCTTCATGGCTCAAGCTTGGAGGCCTAGGTAGATAAGTGGTGGGCTTGGCTGGTCATGGGACACCTTGCATCTGAGCTTGTTGAGAGCTGTATCATGCCAAGTCATCAGACTGAGGTATTTTCAGGGTGATTGTCAGAATGATCACTTCCCACAGCAACCTGTCACAGAGAATATGTGCTGTTTTAACTGGGCAAGTCCATCTCTAACTTCTCCACCACTTGCACTCCATTTGCAACTGCTCTGTTAACTACAATGGCAAAGCTCAGGAAGGTCCATTTTGGTTACAGAGGGAGGTAGAATCTGGGATGTGTGATGAAAACCCTCCAAGCCGATCTGTATCACAGAAAGTGGGAAGCAACAGCAGTGACATCAGCCATGGCTGAGTAATGAAAAGTCATGTGAGCATTTTTAAAAGGAGATGTAAGACACTACCCCATTTATTTGGTATCTCCACTCAGGTATAAACCTCCTGCAGATGATGCCAACCCTACATCGAATGGAAGATGGCTATTTCAATGATCCACCAACGTATGACCCTTCGCTGCTCTCACCCTCTGTGAATAGAGGTGTCACTTGAGATAGTTTTTTTATGTTCCTCATACAAATTATGGCCTTACTCAGTATTTTCATTATCATTCCTTTTGTCCATCCCCCTTTAGCAAATTACCCACTCCCAAAACCACTGGCTGTGGTCATGCAGAGCTGCAGTTGGCTGTTTTGGGGTGAGGCACATCTGCAGTGACAGCTTTACGGTGACACCTATAACACTGATTGTCTATTTTTCCTCACGTTTAAATTATTTACATGTTTACCCCACAAAATCGTTCTATTGATTGGCGATTTTCTTTGCATGAACTTCTAGGTGTTATGATGCCTAGTGACTCTATAGAGTCCTACACCTTTCAGGGGGATTCAATTACCCATTTGACCAAGAACCATCATTCTGTCTGGTTTTGCGAGCAGATGGTGCTGTATCTGCCAATCACGCTGAAAGAACAGATTTCCTTAGCAACAAATCTAACCATGCTGCAATTTCAGGCGCTTCCTAAGAAAACTTTCTGTAAAGTTTCAGTCGAAGACTGTATAATTTCAGATGGGAAGCGTAACTGCCTACTGAGAAAAACGGGAACATACGCTCCATTTTAAGCCCATTACAGAAAGGAATTACTTAGAGAGTCACGCGAACACAAAGCTAGTATCATCCCCTAGATAGTAACTGCTGCATCTAGTACTTCTCAGCAATGTGCAGAAATAGAAGTGGACAGAAATCTACCCAGACAAAAGTAAAGATATTTTTTTTCTGATGTCATTCAGGCGCCCAGACATGGCTCCTGAGCTGCAAACGTCCCATTGGCCTGACCGCGTCCTGGCGCTCCCTCCTTGCCCCCATTCTTCCAGACACCTGCAGTTTTCTTTGAAGCAGGGACATGGCGAGCGTTTCCCAGAGACATGTCAGGACGCAGAGGGAAAAGCACAAAGATGGATTCTATCTGTCAACGTGCGATGAAATACAGTGACAACACCCCCAGCCCCCAAAAGAAAGCTTAATTTTTTCTAGTTAAAAAAAGTGTTTGGCTCAATCCCTAGACCAGCTGCTTCCTGCATAAATAAGAGGCATGCACAGTGTACAGAAAGGAATATTTGACATTCCTAATCAATTAGATAAGGGGAAAAAACAGTCCATTTTCCTGTTCAAAATAAAATTATCGTGGTTACTTCAGATTTCAAGGGCATTTATCTTTCGGCTTCAGACAGAGGGGCACTGAGTAGGCTGCAGGTTACTGCCCCGGGGCTGGAGAACGACTAAGATGCCAGCTGGGATGGAGGAGCCCGGGCCCAGCTCTAGCAGGGCGCTGGGGTGGGAATAGCCGTAGTAATTGCCAACCAAGTCAGGTGTGCCTTGGTAGATCTGGGCTTTTGCAAGGGCTGCGCCAGGCTGGGAATAACCGGCAGCATGGAGGGAGGCAGTCAAAACACCTCAAACCAAATTGTTCAAGGGAAGCACTCCTGGATCTTGCCCGAGCCCTCCATGGCTTTGAAAACTTGTATAAACTTTTAACCAAGGAAATGCCAAAGAAATCAAGGTGAGGAAGAAGGTGACTGAGAGGGCTGTAACAGAACTCAGGTGCCTTCCCCACTCCGGTTCAGCTCAGGACATTTCAGTGGGAAGAGGCACAATCTGAGTGAGACATGTTGGGTGTCTTCTACTCAAAAGCACGAGAGAGTCCAGGGCCTGGAGCAGGTGCTGGCCACCACTGGTAGCCCTGCAGCAGAGGCAGGAGGTACAGGCACAGTGGCATGGTGCCCTCTCCTCAAAGAGTGCATATCTTTGGATTGCCAGCAGCCTTTGAGGCCTCTCTTCAGGCTGTTGGAGAAAGGATGATATTTTTGAGAGGACCAACTCTGCTGTCTCCCAGTTCAGGGGAAAGCAGCAGCCCCAGTGCCCTTTGAGCTGCCTGGGTGCAGCCAGGGCAGGAAGGTGGACAAGCAGGTCCTTTGCAAAGGGTTTACCGCAAGCAGCTCCAGGCCCCCCTGTGCAGTTCCTGTAGACTTCAGGCCCTGGCGGCTGTATCGGAAGTCTTGATTGATGCTGCTTTGATTTTGCAATACCACTTCTGTGTTCTTCCAGGATTTGTCAGGACAGCGTGTTTCCCCAGGAAAAAAAATACACAGACAGGGCAGTGAAGTGTCTGAACCTACAAACCCCCATTCAGACCCAGAGGAGCCCTCTGGAGCTCGCCCCTGAAATCCTGGGCCTGTAGTGCCACCTAATGAACAAGCACCGTTCAGAGACAACACGCGTGTGGGACAATCTGGCAAAGATAGTTGTGGAGGCTTCTTTGGGGCATTGCCTTCCTCTCTAATGCTGTTTGACCCTCTCCCAGTGCTTCAAAACTTACTTATTCAATGCCTGCAACCCAGACGCAGATAATACTAATCCTGTTCTGTGGACAAGCCGCAGAGCAGCTTTTTGCCAAGCCCAAATACACAAGACAAAGTCAACAGTAGTTGAGTAACAAATCATAGTAACTCCTGACTCTGCGTCACTTCTGGAAATTCTGCTTCCAAGGAGCAGGGCAGGGAGGTGACATGGTGCAGAATGTTGCAACCTGAACCCTCCTGCGACTCGCCAGCTTGTTCCCTGTGCACCACCAGGACCCTCCAAGTGACAAGCCATGAACTCCCAATTTTAGGAAGGCAGAAGTTGGGCACCATTTGATTGGCAAGGACAGTGGTCAGCTGTGAGGATCAGGAAAAGCAACAAAATTGATGAAGGGTCTAGAGCACAAGTCCCGGGAGGAGAGGTTGAGGGAACTGGGGTTGTTTAGCCTGGAGAAAAGGAGGCTCAGGGAAGACCTTATCACTCTCTACAACTACCTGAAAGGAGGAGGTTATAGTGAGGTGGGCATCTCTTCTCCCAAGTAAAAAGTGATAGGACAAGAGGAAATTGTCTCAAATTGCACCTGGGGAGGTTTAGATTGGACATTAGGAAAAATTTCTTCACCGAAAGGGTTGTCAAGCACTGGAACAGGCTGCCCAGGGAAGTGGTGGAATCACCATCCCTGGAGCTATTTAAAAGAAATGTAGATGTGGTGCTGAGGGACATAGTTTAATGGTCAACTTGGTAGTGATGGGCTAATGGTTGGACCTGATGATCTTAAAGGTCTTTTCCAAAGTAAATGCAAATGATTCCATGATTCTGTGAATGACTCTAAAGGGCCTAAAGGTCATTCTCTCTGTTTTTACATGGGAAATCATCCTCAAAAAGGAGAACAAATGCTCCACAAAGTGCCAGCTTGGTGTCTGTGACAACAACTGCCTTCTCAGACCCAGTGAGCAAGACACTGAGGTACTGAAGTGCTTCCCAGGACTGCACTTAGCTTTCTGGCCTCCGCTGATGTAAGGAGGCACTCCAAAGGGCAAACCATCATCGATGACAAGGAGCTGCCTCGAGGCAGAAGGCAGAGGTATGAGAGCTCAATCCCTCCCTGGAGCTTAGGAATTAGAGCTGTACATTCCTCCCCCTCCTCCTCCACTTACTTTCTCTGTCATGATCTCAAATCCAGTACCTACCAGAGCAAGGGCATCTTGTAAATGTCCTGTCACAGAGTGCAGCATCTGTGTAAATGGTACGTGTGAGGTCAGAGCTCTCCCCCAGAAAGTGGAAGGTCTGAGCTCAGTGTTCTCCTCCGCCTGGAGGGACTGTAACATACTCTTTCCACCAGCCTAGTCTGCCTTACTCTGCCTGTCCTGGTATGGTTTGCTACACTATGTCTGTGATATGGATGAAGAGCACCTTCTAGCTTCTGCATCCCAAGGGCATAACCAAGATGTCTCCATGGACCACCTGACATGAAGGTTGGATGCCTGCTTCCGGCACCCAGAGGGACAGGGTGGCAGGACATCTGAACAGAAATGCCGTGTGTTGTCATGGCCTGCACAGATGCTGAACCCTCAGATGAGTGTGTAATAGACTCTGGCCCCATACCTGGTTTTCAAGTCTTTCAAAATTTTCAAGGAGCTTCAGATATGAATAAAGTGAGCACTGCAACTCTGTCCCCTTCAGGGTGGAAAGAACAAGAGACGTGCACTGTGTCACATGCAAATAGTCCTCTGTGAGAGGAAAAATATTTAGAACTGGGTGCTTTACAGGCGGGAGATGCCACAAGAGGATCATACATGAGAGTGGGAGTCTTTAGAAGTTTTAAGCAACGAACAGCTGAAGAAGTTTCTATAAAGCATGTGGGAGCCAAGGCTTTTCAAAGGCATATCATATGTCAACAGATGGGCAGACTTCCCCTAAAACAACAAAACTCAAATTAATTGAAACAACAAAACTCAATTTCATTGAAACCACAAAAATATTAAAAAAAAAAAAAACTAACCACAAAAGCACTCATTTTCCCTTGCCCACCCACACTTCAAGCCTAGGCTTCAGAGCACTGAAAATCCTACTACAGCTTCCCATAGAGGAATTTATCTGAATTGTGGACTTTGTGTACCAGATCAGCGTACTTCACTCTCTGCGACACAGAAGCACTCAGCAGTCCACATGCCCCAGAGAGAAGGAAGACTGTTCTCTAGCTAAGTGTTTATCTTGGAAAGCAGAGATCAGCATTTCAGCACCTTCACTAGGACCTGTTCAGGTATTTCACATGAGTTGGGCACTGTGTCACAAGTCAGGGATCAGGACCGGGACACAGATCTCCTCTTGCTCGGGAAAATGACCATGAAGGTGAAATGTGTCACACTGGTTCCCTAGCCCTGTGAAAGCTGAATTTGTCTTGTGCCACTTCAGTGGGTGAACGCGCGCTCCCTTTTCTCCTGAGATAGGTAATAATCTGATGTTTGGAGCAGTCTCTCAGAAGATGGGATCTCATGGCCCTGAAGACAGAGGAGGGACTGGACCTTGATCACCAGCACTGCTGGGTGTGTGCTGTAACTGTTGAGCTATCGTTTAACAGGTAAGAAAACAAGTCCTCTTCTGGTGGAATTTTCAATGAAACATGGTAGCTGTTACTTTCTGCACTGATTCTGCTCTGAGAAATAGCTGAGGTCTTCAAGGAAGACTAGGAAGTAACATCTATCTGGTGGTTCCCAGTTGCACCTGGATGTGAGACAATGTGCAGAGGAAAACTGAGCTGCCCACCAAAGTGAGGTGACACTAAGGGACAAGCGCCAGCTTAGAGGATAACAGTCTGGGATTCAGTGCTTACCATCCTGTTTAGATGGTACTCCAGGTGACTCAGATCTGTGTCCAAGGCATGGCTACTATGAAAGAGAAAGGTGCTCTGATCTAAGGAGGGTGAAAAGCTGAAGTAGACAACTGTCATGTATGCCTTGTAAGGGGTGGAGAAACCCTGTGCTGGGCAAAAAGGGGCTAAGAGGGGAAGTGAAATGACATTGAACACAGAGGAGGTATTCTTCCTGGCAGACCCCAGCTAGAGCTCTCAAAGGGGCCTAAGGTTGGTCCAGATATCTTTCTTCTGTCTAGAACTAGCACCTTTGGCCAAGGCAAGGAGACTGAGGGTTTGCTTTCCTTGTGTGTGCTGTGCAACCCCTGGAGGCAGAGCACTACTTTGCACCGGGGCTGTGGTTCCCTGGACATTCATCCGCTGTCAGGAAATCCCCATGCTGGGAGCAGGACAGAGACAGATGGGGAACACACAGCAGAAGTGCGGCTTTAAAGACAGTGTTTGCTGGCTGCTGTCGCAAGGGCTCTGGGAAAACTGAGGAGCTGCCAACTGGCAGCAGAGGGCAGCTGCATTCTTTCCATGAGTTTTAAGGAACTAACATTAAAAGTAATTGATGTGGGCATACCAACAGGGTAGTTTTTCTGATGCCTTTGGGCTTAACTGCACTGATAACCTGTGTGTCCTGCCTGTGCCTCAGCCCACCCCACATGCTGATCCAGCCCAGGGGCCTGACTGTGCCCATTCACTGTCTTTTACTCCTGTGATGTGTTATGAGGCTGCATATCAAATCCGTGATCTGCAGATAAAATGGACCTGCACTTGCAGAGCAGCCTGATGAGTGCCATCTACTGATAATTAAACATACAGCATCGCAGAAAGAGAGAGAGAGGCCAGTTTACCCACCGAGTCAGTGATACATCGCAAGCGGCATCAGCCATACATTCTTCGTGGCTGCCAGCTCCCGTGACGTTACGGAGTCGTGGCACCTCCATGCTCGTAAGCTGCCAAGGCTTGTTGCTGCTGCTGCTGCTGCAAGGTTGTTTCTTGAAGCTTCATCAAGCAGCATTTCTTCAGGGATGTGCTGTGTTCTTTTGAAGCTATGCTGATCTTTGCTGCAGTCTTCTGGAAAAAAAAAAAAAAAAAAAAAAAGGCAGGATTAGGCTTTGTGGAATATAAATGACCATTAATAAATTTTTTGTGTTAATGTAAGTGCTTGTATCAAGTGGAAGCTGAATCGCTTAATCAGGCTAGTAGCAATTAAAATGATAATTTTTTTGCACTAGATTCTGCTTGCAGTTCTTGCTCGAGTAAAAACTCTTTGAAGTTAATTGGAATTTTGATTAAAGGCTTCTGGATCTGAGTCTCTGAATTTGTACTAAGGGAGGTTCAATATTTGCTTTGGTTTTCTGCACATGGAGTTCACTGCTATATATTAGGGCAGTTGTACAATTAGTTGTAACAACTCCAATAAAGATTTCTGTAATCTAGGTCTTGATACATTTTAGAAAAGGACTTTTATCACAGAATGGCTTTTAAAGTAGTGTTAAAACAGGATGTAAGATCTGAAAAAAAAATGCTTAAATTGTTTGTCTTAATTATTTCTAGTCCCTATAAATGGGTTAGTAACATTCATTCAACAGTAATTCAGAATTTGGGATGGGGAGGGAGGGAGGAAGAGAGGCATTCTTCTTCGCCTTCAGAGTTCAGGTTTTGGATGTCGATTAAAAAAATCAAACAAACCTACTCAAACTACTTTATAACTATTAGTAGAATGAGAAGTAACTGTAACAGCTTCAAAAAGTAACATTTTTGTCCAAAGTGTTGCAAAAAACCCTCTCCAACTTCTTCAAAAAACTGAGCGGACTGTGGTCACTTGGTAGCATTTCCAGAAACCATTTTAGGTAGAGGCAGGAGCAAGTGTTCTGGTACTGAAGGCACTGGGAAGACCAGGAGAGCTCTGTCCTTGTAGTGGTCCTGACTCAACGCAGGTTTTGCTGCAGCCAGTAACACCAGACATGAGAATAAAGCCCCTGCGAAGGAAGAAGGACTTGCATGGAAAAATCCCCCAGCAAATGAGGAGCGCATATTTTTGTTATGTCAGGGGATTTGCCTGGAAGTTTGCTGCCTGACGATGTCATCTTGTGGACAGATTTCATTCTTCCAGGCAAAGGAGGGACATTTTTCCAAAGCTGCGATGTAACTGATGCAAATAGTGCTTAAATTTCAATTAGGTCAGTTGCTGGTGCAAGAAAAGCAGAAAGAAAGAAAGGAATAATTATGCAGAAATTATACTGACCATATCAAGCGTGTGAATTTTTGTTGTATACCTCTGTTCGTAAGAAGAATATTTTAGCTTGCAATCAAAGTGCAGGTTGATTCGTTTTAAGAACTCCTTTAGTATTCGTTAACAAAGTTTCTTCAATTTTGAAAAAACCCACAACCAACAAAAAAACCCCAAAAAACAAGCAAACAAACAAACAAACCCCACAAACCCCCCAAACAAACTAAAAACCCCACAACAAACCCTGACCTTAAAAAGACACTTACTAAATAAGTTGTAAATATCCTATATTAAGAAATGTTACAGTTTATGAATAATGGATTCATCTGCAAGGTCGTTGTGACTGTGGAATTAGTTTAGTTTATCCTACGGTGGCCATTGAAGCAGTTTCTTCCATTTTCCATGCCAATAGCCACAGCAACTGTATTCAAGCGCAAGGAAGGGATCACAAAGAGGTCACTGCAATTCAGAGAAATGTTCTGATATTCTTTTGTCTCTACTTTTTATGAAGGTCTTCATTATGAGAAACAAGTACACTTTTTCTCAAGTATTTGTCTCTATTCCCTCCAAAACATAGAAGCATAATACAAGAAAGGAAGGATTAAGGAGATCAAGTCTTTATTATTACTATTATTTTGCAATACAGTACCAAAACTTTGACTATTCAACGGCTATACTGTTACAGAACCAAAGCTACCCGATGAACTGCTAGGTCTACTTAATGGTTAGCCCTATGGGCACAACTCCCTGAGTTCTTAAATGGCTGGAGCAAGTATAAGCACCTTGCCAGTTACTGCATCCACAAATACGGACTGGGGTTGTTGTGTGAAAATGAATGCTTTCAAACTAAACAACTAACATTAACTCATTCTCAGGGTAGACTTCCTTTTACAAAGCATTTGCAATCCGTACGGTATGGTTCATCCCGTCTCAAACTTCGCCTATGAACAGCGGCATGCAGTCACCGGAGGAACGACTGAGCACACTGGTGGGAGGAAAGGGAGCTACGCATGTAGAAATAAGTCCCTGCTCCAATGAAAAAATGTCCTAGGAGACTAAAAAAAACCAATCTTTTTTTAATGCAGTGGTCAGGGAGCAAAAGCACATTTCTGCGTACCAGATTGGTGTGCAAAGGGGCCCGGACACCTCGGTGCTGAAATCCTGCTTGCCGTGTTCCTATTTTCTCCTGCCTTACCCAAGCTTGGTCACCTTGAAGAGGTGGCCTTAGGTCCTTGTCTGCTTCAACATGTCCAATAGCTACGTGTGTGTGCTACGCCCATAAAATCCCTCAGCGCCTGACGATGAGGTTCTCGAAGCGGGTGCCTGGACAGACGAGCCGCTCCGGATTTCTCCTGCGTCTGTCCCTGACGCCTGCCGCGGCACTTTGTCACCTGGTGGTGTCCCAGCCGCCGCCGATGACAGGCGATGGCTGAGGGCCGTTCCTGCGGACAACGCTCGCAAACAACACCGCTTTGCTGCGGCTGGAGACCGTGCTGGGCGGCGGGCAAATGTTCCCGACCGCGCTAGCCCCGGCGAGCGCCGGGTTGTTGGGAGACCGACGGCCCTTTCCGTGAGGAAAGCGGGGTGTCAGCGGGAGCCTCGCTCCCGGAGAGAGGACGCCGGGTGCCGGCCGCGGGGTGAAGCGGGGCGGCGGGAAGCGGGAGCGGCCCCTCAAGCAGTTCCCGCCCAAGCCGCGACCCCGCCCCCCCGCGCGCGCGCCGGGGAAAACGTTGCGCAGGTTCTAAAGCGGGGCGGGGGGCGGGGAGGGGGCGCGGCCGCGCGCGAGGGGG
>JAAGNO010011358.1:348-10813 GCA_033439905.1 Ceryle rudis
GAAAAGAGAAAAGAGAAAAGAGAAAAGAGAAAAGAGAAAAGAGAAAAGAGAAAAGAGAAAAGAGAAAAGAGAAAAGAAAAAGAAAAAAAAGAAAAAAGAAAAAGAGAAAAAGAAAAGAGAGGAAAACTCCAGTAATGTAAGTGGGAGAGGGAGGAAAGCTCTCAGGAACAGGGACTCCAAGGAGCACTTGTGGGAGAGACAGGCAGGCATCAGGTGCACAAACACCCGCACTGACATCCTGCTAGCACAGCCAGGCACTGCAACCTTGTGCCACCATCCCCAGCAGAGCAGGGGCTTAGCCCCAGGTCAGCTCCTGGGGCAAAATGAGCGGTGAGGATGGAGACATTAGAAAAGGGCTAAACTAAGCAACATCATGAAGAACAGAGCCCCCATAACCATCCTACTTCCACCACATCCCTGTTCCCATCCTGCCTCCTCCTTTCCTCTCACTAGACTGTTACAGCCTCTCACTAGACTGTTACAGCCTCTCACTAGACTGTTACAGCATTTTACAGTGTGAGAAGGAGGGGAGCTCCAGCAAGAGAAGGGACAACAATGAAGATTTGTTTAAAATGAGAGAATTTAGTTAAACAAAACCTTTTCCTACGCAGTCAGCCTATTGCTACTACCATTTTTCTCCCCTGCTTCCCCAGTTGAACAGCAAATTATACTTATCAAAGAAAAGAAAGTAAAGAGAAATCTGAAAGGCTTTGAGAAACCTTTAATTATTAGTATAGTGGCATGAAAAGCTGTTGAGCCCCTTAGAAATGTACATGGCCAATTATCAAAAAATATAAGAGATGCAGAAAGAAAGGTTTGTCTAATAAGTATGAATCGCAGGGCTATTTAGAACATCAGTGTTAAAGCATTAGAGTTAAATGGAAAAGTAAAAAGGGGCTGATGGTTTTAACTATTTCACAGGAGGACAAGAGGTTGATACTGATAAGACAAGCAGTATAGTGAAGTTAATTATCTGCGGCCCTTGGTGCACAAAGCTTTTTGAGCTGGTGATTAATAGAGATAAACCATTCAAACTCCACATTTCTAAGGTGAATGAAGATGGCAGAGGAACTGCACAGCCTCAGCATACTAACTACTCTGACAGCAATGGGCCTGGCTGCTGTGGAGGGTGCTGGGTGGGTTTATCACCCTTGATCTGTTCACCATCCTCTAATGGCAAGGTGGGTTGGCTAAGTACACGCAGAGGACCTCTCCTTCAGCTCCTCACCCCACCCCGCAGCTCAGGCGGAAGTATCGCAACCTTCCTGGACCAGGGCTCAATGGAGTAGACAGGGGCTAAGAATGCTTGAAGAAAGCATGCATCCTAGATATGAATTTTGGTTTATAATCAAAGTACTTGTATGGAGGATGAAAATAAATTAAGTGCTCTTGCGCTTTTGTGGGAACTGTGAAACAAAGATGTGAATGCAGGACTGACTCAACCCTTCATCTTTTTGAGGCAGATAAATCAGGCACTGTGAGGTTTATCATGCTTGAGTCTGGCAGATAAGACCTACAAAATGGAGAGCCTGGATGAACAATCAAGAGAGACAGATCCTGATCTTACAATATTTCCAGCCAGAGCCCCAGACCAAAGCAATTTAGACATGCTCCCATGACAGCTCTAACCTTCCAACTCTGGGATTTGGGTCCGACATTTCTCCAAATCTCTTGGAACTGAAAATTCCCAGGAGATTTCCAAGACTTCCTGCTGGGCCTCCCTAGATGCTGCAAATGCTGGTTTTCTTCTTTTGATGTTGCAGTGTTTCAGTCTAGAGCCCAGCTAGAACAATGAAGTTCCGAGACAGCAGCAAAAATTAATCAGGAAAGAAGGACTCCATTTCTAAAGTTCAGAAACTACTTGATGCGTAGGTTTCCAGTTCAATTTCAATTCTAGGATGACTTTGGGGTTGGCTGTTATTTACTCCAAAGTGGTTCCCTTGTCCTTGATAAGTTTGGAAAGGCATCTAAACTTCAGCATCTGCAACAAAAGAATCTTATATTTTTGGCCAAACTAAATTGAATAAATTTTGTGTTTGTTAATTGCATCCAGGCCAACTTTGCACAGGGCCAAGTTTCAGCCCAGTGGGATTTGCACATGGCCTGGATACAAGCTATTGTAAATGGGGATCCCTGAAGGAAAAGCTGACAGATGGTGATTCTAAAAATGTTTGTCAGAGCCAGCCTTTGTGACACAGAAAACCCATAGCCAAGGGGGTCCCTGAGTTGGAGAGATGGTTCTGAACTATATGGAAGGCTGGGGAAGTTTGTTGGTGCTGGAGAAATTTGACTGGGCCTCTTCTTGTTGCCTGCCAAATGTGTTTCCGTTGGATCCCCTCTCTCTGAGATCTGGCTATTTGGATAAGATGGAAATTGGATCAGTGCTGCACCTGGTTTTCCAACTACATATTCCAAAACCACTCTGATTTCCATGCTATAAAATGGGACAAAGATGGACATAGATTATCCAAGTTACATGGAAACCCTCTGCAGCCAATCCCATGAGTGGCGTTACAGTGTGGCTTGTGCATCAGCATTTTGGTGATGAGATCAACACCAAACCTCATTGGCTCATGTCCCTGTTAGTACCATTTTTCTTCTAACTAAATAACTGCATCACAAGTCTGGACCAGGAAAGGTCTCATTCATCACACATAAGCAACATGCAAGGAAAAAAATCTCCTTGTGATTTTCTGGTCAAGCACTGTAGAGCAAATTTTTTCCAGGAAAGCAAAATAAGATCAAGAAATGAATTTCCAAGTTGTCCCCCCTCATAACAGCAGCATCCCAAGACACCAACAGCTTTTCCAAAGGGGTCTGGAGTAAACCAAGCGTTTGCAGTTGATTCACCCTTGGAAATAACACGTCTCTCCCTTCCCTTGCTCATTCTCATCACTGTCAAGTTTCAGTGGTTGCCAAACAAATGGGTTTCAGTAGCTCGATGCAAAGCAGAGGATAATGCGTCATGAGTCATCTCAGCCCAGTAATTCCCCTGCTAGGGGGTGGGATGCTGCAGCATACCTGGACTAAGGTCGGGACATGCTGGAGCCCAGTGTTACAAACAGCCTGGTCACCTGGGGGAGAGGGGAGCTGGCTCCAGGGTAGCAGCACTGACTGACTGCAGGAGAGGTTACGAGGCCCTCGCAATCAAGTTCATATTACATATCAGACACCATGCTCCCACAAGCAGACTCCAGACACCAGATGCTTATTTTTAGACTGGAAAAGCCTTTTCTTACCAGCACAGGTGGAGAGGCTGGAGCATGCAGATCACCAGCGGTGCCAGCAGACCCATGCCGTACTTGAAGAGGCAGTACCAAAACCCCCCCAAGAACTTCCCACCATCCCTGTCCGCTTTCCTGGTAAAGGATCAGAGTAGCTTGCTGTATTGCAGCAGAGGGAACCATGAGAAACTCTCCTGACACCCTTGCATGGGATGCACATAGCCCCAGCTCTGTGCTGCAGCACCGCGTTGACCAGCCTTGTTTGCTCTCTGCTGAGAGCATTGGCTCTGATGTTTGGCAATGCTGGTTCGGAAATGTCAAGAAAGGAATATAACAACTCACAAATTGCTTATGCTTCCCTCTAAAAAAACCCAGCTTTTCTGCATTGCACTCCTCATCGCTATAGCTGTAACCAAACTGGTACACGAGTCCAGACACCCTGTTAGCTCTCCTTCAGCAACTGGACAAATCATTTGGATTGAATTATTTCTCCCTGCAAACAACAAGTAAAGAGTCTGCAGTGGTTTTGGATACATTTTTTAATTTTCTGCAACTAATTTTCATCACTTGCATCACTCACTGCAGCATTTGTCATCTGAAAAATGACATTTAAAGCCTTCATCTGTCTCTGAACTAATATACCTGTCACATGCTTGTTTATACCCACTTCGGTGATCAGAAAGTTTAGAAAAATATGTTAAAAAGAGTTTAAAACTGGCCCTCACCCCTCAACATTCTCTACCATTAGCCTATTTTATCTGTTGCCAGTCATTCATATACATATATATGTATGTGTACGCCAGGATATTAATGGAAAGTCAATATAAAGAGGGAACAAGCCGAGCAAATACATTTACCATAACTTCATGTCAGATGACTGCTTTATGAAAATGCATGTTCTTTCTCTTACATCTCTGCAGTTATAGTTGGGAAACACCAGAAACAAGAACTGGGTAGAAATTATCCTTTACAGGGACAGAAAAGTAAACTTCACAAAATATTTCAGACGTGAAGATAAACGTATTTAGAAGAAATAGGAGAAACGAGAAATGGGCCATTCAAACCCCTAAGTTTAAACAAGAGACAGCATTAAACAAGAAAACCAATCTTTCTCTCTCGAGGGAACTCACCTTTTTGAACTCTGACTGCAACACAAGACTCCTTGCAGTCCTTCGGCTCCTGCCATCTTGTAAAGTCCTGCAAAAGAGCATATTTTCTAAAAAACAGTATGAATTCACTGAGGGTAAGAGGGTGTTTCTCCAGAAAAACAAAAACAAAACCAAAAAACCTCAACTAAATAGGGCTTGTTTTAGAAGCTTGAATTTTATTTAATTGTCTTTCTGCATAAGACATCTATTCTGTAGATCCCCAGGAAGGCTGGGGATGTGTGTAGCCCTGTGGTGATGGTCACTGCATTCAGGCTGCATGTGTTTGGGCTTTGCACAGGATCTGGCCCAGTGGCTTAGAAAGGTGCTCACATGGTGAGGGCTTGGCAGGGAACCGGGCTTAGCAGCAGTTTGTGCAGGGCTGGCACGGCACACGATGGGGACCCTGAAGAAGCTCAGCCCTGCTAGGAGCTCAGTATTTCTGCTTAGGTATTGGGAAAAAAAAAAAACCCAAACCAACAACAACAAAAACCCCAAACAAACAAAAAAACCCCAAACAAACCCAACCAACCAAGCAAAGAAAAACCCTAAAAATCCAGGAGATGTATCCAGGCCAGAGCATTTTATTTGGAGCAAAAATAACTAAATGCTGGGGTTTTGACAGAACAGTAATGAAAGAGCATAGGGAGAGACAGGCTCAGTGTCCAACAGAGCCATTCTGTCCCAAATACCAACAAGATTTTTATCAAGGATAACACAAGCCCTCAAAAATAAAAAAAATCCAGTGTTGCAACTTTGCTCCTATCTACCTGACTGCCTGGTTACACCCGTCGGGTGGGACACAGCTCCTGAACAAACTCTTACCTTACCTATCATATTTTGGTGGGCTTGACTTGATTGCACTATTGCAAAGGTCATTTATTAGCCCTTCTCCCTGTGTTACACCTCCTGTCCTGACTCTTTGCAATGGTTGATGACACTCCCAAGTCAGACATGAAAAATATCCCAACTGCCTGTGCTTGTCCCATTATGGGAAGGCCTCACTTTTCCATGACCATATCTGGAGAGGAAATGATATAACACAGTGGTGACATCTTTTTGAAGATAAAACGCTGCTCAAAGTAACATCAGGCTGCTTCATGTTTCTGCTATTTATATCCACCCCCCAGCCATTTGTCAGGAATTTATGCATGGTCTTTAGTCACTGTTGACTCACCGTCTCTCCTTTGCTTTTAATCATTCTTCTCACTGCACAAGAAAGGTGAAGCTCTGTTCACACCTAAGGCAAGACTGGTTAGGAAAGCAAACTGCTTAGGAAAACACTGGGTGCATCTTCCTCCCGGAAGCCATAGCTCATGCATCCTCCTTGCCATAGCTCGTGCATCCTTCTTAGTGGATCTGCAGACACATAGGATAGTCTTCATTGCCCCTCTTCCATCTTATTCTTCTAATGACTCATTTATGGGTAGTGCAACAGGGGTTTTCCAGTCTTTCAAAGCAGAATAGCCCTGAAGTACTTAATGCAGTCTGGAGAATCCCTCCCTAAGCAGGTTCTTGTATGATAAAACCCCTTGATTCAATGGAATGACCTGGGCACACAAAGGGCAGGTTTTGAGCACACCGGCAAGCAGTGTGGTTTCCCAGTACCTCTCAGGATGGAAGGCTTTCAGAGAACAATTCATAGAGGTTTTTGGAAGTTATGGAATGCTGTAAATTAGCAAGCAAAGAGAAGACACACAAAAAGCCTATTCCATCGTGAAGTATCTGCTATGGCATCTTTTTTGAGTTGTATTTTAGTGCAACTACTGATGATAACTCACTATAAAGTCCTAATAAATTTGCTGAATGGCATTTTTTATTTTACATAGGAGCCATGTAGCCATATGCTCAACTCCACTCCTTCTTGCATAACTAAATTTAGGCACGTACTTGGCATCTCCAGGCTCTGGGTCTGAATTCAGACATGACAAAACACAAATGTGCATGGAACTACACAAATGGGTAAGTGGCTGCTGAAGAGAAGAAAGGTGGACATCAAACAAATTATACAGTTACTTGGCAAAAGCTGAGAGATATGCTGGCGAATTTTTACATGAAAAGAGAAGAGAAGAGAAGAGAAGAGAAGAGAAGAGAAGAGAAGAGAAGAGAAGAGAAGAGAAGAGAAGAGAAGAGAGAAAAGACAAGACATCTTAGTCACAGATCACTAGGACATTTTAATATAAGGAATACAGTTTAGAAATGGAAGAACTTTAAAACAGCAACTTTAACTTTTTTTTTCTAGCAGAGGTGACAGTGATCACTATTGGGAGCATGTTGCAAAACATGCAGATTGGAAAGATGAGGATTGCAGCATGAAGGATTTTCAAGGGCTTCGGGTTATAGGGAGATTCACTTAACTATTTGGGAGAGATTTGATGGGAGTACCTCAAATTGTAATGATTAACTGCTTTATTATTTCTGGAGCACCTAAAGACAAGTTATTTTTTGCTCCAGCTTTTAATTTTCTGTGATGAAATTAGAATGATCAGCTTTCTTCTGCTTCACAATATTGTTGCTGCTGCTAAAAACGGAAGTATCTTTTCAGCCTATAATAAAGCTAATTTGGTTCTTGCTATAACACCACGAACTTGCATCGAGTCACACAAAATGAATGAATTTGATCATATCTGCTTGGACAATTACTTGGTCTCTCACACACATGCATTCATAAATACTATTTTTACCTATATGCGTACATACATATACACAAACATCTGTATGTATACATATATAACATCTTGCATGCCAAAACCAAGTAGGGAGCTTGATGAATTCTAATAGTTTCTGCTTCAAAAGTTTTCCCATACAATCCAATAATACATCTCAGAATAAGAGAAAAAAGGAGAGACAAAAGACAGAGAGAGAAACCAGCGCTGCTGAATGTATATGGAGCCTGGAGTACTTCATTTCTGTGTGTTGAAACTAATTTGTTGCATTATGTTTCTATCTCTCGCATGTCCACATTGCCACAAGGTCTTATTTTTACAAAACAGACCCATCATTCTTTCCCACAGGATGAAAACACGGTTAAATACTTGCTGTAAAAAAACCATTATGTGATGTGCTAGCCAAATGATACACTAATACTCCGACGTAAGTGCTTTTTTGGCAACTACTCAAAGGAGCAAAAATTACATCGTTTTCAACCCCAGTGATGATAAGATTACACAAAAGAAAGCAAAATATACAAAACGGGTTGATGATAAATATTGTACAATAAATTGAGAATAAGTCAGTTTTCTTGCTGTCACACCCTTGGCAGTTTTCTGCAATTTTTCCATCACTTGAAGCAGCCACACCAATTATTTCCATCATATTGGGTGTCCCCTGAAAAAAAACTGACAAAAATAAGGATTTGAAAGATTCCTTTTCAGGAACTTCCTCCACCAACTATTTCCTCCTTTTCAAATGGGGCTTTCAGAAAGGAAGTGGTGGCCAGCAGTAACATTCCCCACGGGAGGGACCCATCTTCCCTTCACATGTGGAGAAGCAAGAATATCCTCTTATGAGGCAGAGCAGGAAAAGAAATCATCCTTTCATTGGCAGTGTATTACGACCGGATAGGTGTCTGGTGTTGTGTCCACGATGGTACCTTCTGAGGAGTCATTTCCAATTGGCTTCAAGCCCCACATTGCAGGATGACAGTCAAGAGCCCATTGGCTTATCATCTACTCTACTTATTTCAGTTGGAAACAAATCAAGACTTAACAAAAAAAAAGCAACCCTTAATCTTCACTCAGATCCTCCACCACAGTGGAAAGGTTTCCCTTACATCCTCAATGAAGTGCTCAAATATTTCTCCTTGTTACTAGCAAGCACAGGGTTTGTGGAAATGCTTTTGCAGCCTTTCACATATTCTTCCCAGTTCGCAAACCTAATTTCCTGCCTTCTGCATATTTCTTTGCTCCTTGTGCTTACTAGGTAGGTGGAAGGAACCATCCCCAATGTCAAGGCTGTGCAGGAGCTGTTTGCTTTAAGTCTCTTTTGTTGTATTTAGGTATAAATCACAGCTGAGGTCTCTAGGCAAAAAGGGGAAAAATGAAAGAGCACAGCTGGGATGAAGCATGGACTCAGTGGATGGGAAAGTCTGCAGCAAAGAAGCCATCAGCTCCCTTATTATGCTCATTAATGCACTGTGTTCCTTTATAGTCTCCAAATGTCCAGTATCCAATGAGAGTGGCAGCCAAGCAGGTGCTATAACCCCAGCACTACAGCATCTGACTGCACACACCAACAGAAAGTGTCCAAATCCCCTGGGAGCCCTACGCACCCACTGCCACACCACACTGCACAGACACAGCTGCCACATGTGGTTGAGAGCTGGGGCTGCCTCGGGGAGCTGGATGAGGAGAGGGCTTCACTGTCAGCCCTGCTGCAATATCCCCTTTGCACAGATGTTTGTAAGGGCAGACTCACAGGAAGGCAGAGAGAAGGGCACCAACCTGGAGGTGTGATGCCATTGTGCACGTTTGCCAACACCACTTAGCAGAAGTCAGATACCTATTTATCGCTTTCAAAGGGAGGCAAGATCGGCTGTTAGTGCTTGCAGGATCAAATGGGTAAATTAGAGGCAGAAAAGATCACCATTCAGGCTAATGGGATTTACACTCTCAAATCAAGTTACGTGGATGCATTATAGGGAGTTCACATCAAGGGGAGCCAATTATCCCATTAGCACTAATAGGAATTGCACTAAGGCATCATGTCAGAAGACACATGCAAAAAGATCGCAGCTTTCCCTCACTTATTCAGGATTGTTTTGCTGAAGTTAGGCAACAACAGATGGATCTCTCTTCCGTCAACAAAGGGCAGAGTTTAGATGGTCAGTCTTGGCTTCATCCAGCCATTTCATTCATAAAGCTGGGACCTTCTTCCTAAAGAGTTGTTATGAGAAGGGCTTGGCTCTTCTATATTCATTAGTGCCTCTTTTAAGGGTGAATAAGGGCATAAACCCAGGTAGGCCTTCTGCTGCTAAGAAAGCTGCAGCCAGGGCTGTGCCATTTATCTGCAGTTCCTTCTGACTCTGAAGTTGCATGCTGGCTTTGTATCCAGTTGCTGCTGTTTATCACCATCTCTTCACTGGCAAGTGCCCAGTGGACACATTTATTCCCTGTGCAGTGCACAGAGGCATCTTAAACAGATACCTGTAACCCTAATGATGGTTCTTTAATGAAGAAAAGCCAGCAAAATTAAATGCAAGTGGCATATTACCACACTTGTTTTAAATTGATATTTAATTAAAAAGTTAATTATTAATTAAGTTTATCAATTGCACATCAGTTGTTCAATAGAAAAGGGCTCATTCATTTAATTATCTGCGTGCAACCGATCGTATATGCTTTTTAGCCAGGCAAGGTTATCACTGCATCTGTTCTAATTTAGATCAGTTTAGCTTCTAATCTATTGAGAGTGCTTCCTTTTGCAAGCTTTTGATTTGATCTATAAATGTTTACTCACAGAACTGTTAGGTATTAGAAGCTGATCAAATAAAGGAAAGAGCTGCTCCAAGCTGCATTACGCTCACCAAAGGTCTCTGGTGGTGCTTTCTTGCAAAGAGCTTCTTCGGGTTTTCTTTAACAATGTGCCTGCTGTAAAAGTTTCAAAAAAGATAAACATCCACCCTGAAAGTATGTTAATAGCCCAAACAATGGGGAATCTTCAAAGGACAAGAGAGGCCTGAGAGCAGAATACAGCAGCAGACACCACCACCGCGGGGCGAACCCCTCCTCGCTGCTTTTGCTGCCGAGAGGACCGCAGGGCACGGCCGTGGCGAGAGCTGCACGGAGATGCCAGCTCTGGCCCAGGGTGCTGGGGAAACACCAATGTTCCTAAGGGTCCCCATGATCAAAGAATCAGCCTAGGGCTCCTGATCTTCTTTCTCCCTAAAATGATTCCTAGGTGCAAATCAACAGCTATTTATAGAGGATTTTTGGATGCCACATTATAAACCATGCAATAAACTCCTCCAGTACTTGGACGGTATAATAGAGAGAAATACGCTGTGGAGGCTGTGATTCCAATAGGATATTGTAATAAATTATCTTGCATTTGTTTTAACTGCAAATCATGGTCTTTCTATTAAAAGTATTATATATT
>JAAGNO010011358.1:10913-20975 GCA_033439905.1 Ceryle rudis
ATGGATGTAATTGTATTATTATATAATATATTAAAATTCAGTGCATGGATTTAAAATGCTAAAGGGTGCTGGTACATTGCTGGGGACCAGACCTGCCTGGTGCTGAGGATGCTGAACACCAGTAAAGTTAATAAGAAATTGAGGTTACACAGACCTTGGAGCATTTTAAGAGGCTATAGATAGGCTCTCTGTAACTAGTTAGAAACAGCCACCAGCTCAGCCTTTGGGGTTTCAGCCACAAAATGGGCTGCAGCACTTGCATGTCCCTAAATAGTTCTCATACTCACTGCATAATAGACAGCTTTTCATATGCAACCACCACAACACAGTCCCTGCTCCAGGAGTCTAACACAAATCCTGAATAGGAGACAAAAAATGCACCAGGCCACCAAGGGTAAGGTGAGGAAAAGGTGGGAGAAAAAGATGCTACAAAACAGAGGGTTGATGGACTGCCTTGAGGGGGCAAATACAAAACAGATGTGCCTTTTCAGAGCTTAGTTAATCAAGAAAATAAAATGTATCACAACAAGTAAACAGCTACAGCACAGAGGTTCATATAATTCAGGTGAATACCCAGAGTCTGCAGCTTGTATTTGATCTGAAGACAGCACGACAAGGGCTCTCCCATCTCCTGAATGGGACTAAGGGGAGAGGGCTTTTAAAAGGAAGGTAATTTACAATGCAGTAGTGCCAGGGGTGGCGGTGGTGTTGTGTTTGTACAACTGGAAAGATGATAAAAGCAATCTCCATGAATAGTATCTGTATGTTTATAGATGTGTGCCTCTTTGCCAACTCTGCATGCAACATGCATTCATCTTCACCAGCTATTCAAGTGGCAGGACTTTTTCAAACTGCATTGTTTATAAAAATTACTATTTTGAAGCTTTACACACTACAATTTGACGAAACTTAAAATTTACATTTACAAACATCATCAGTCACCCTATCTTATAAATCAGAACAGAGGAATCTGGTTTAACTACTATAGATGGGCAGCAAACAGCAGTCGGTTTCTCCAGAGAGCTGTTAAAATCGGTTAGAATGAGAAATTTATCATGCATCTGCTCACAGATACTCTGAAAGAAGCCAAACATATCAAAGCACTGAATTTGTGAGGAATTATTTATACCAGTCCTCTTTCTTGACTAGAGGACAAAACTGGAAAGTTTCCTTTCTGTTGTATCACCCCATTCAATGTATCATCAAGCTATGGGATATTGCTTTCCTTCAATGACAGGACTAAAGAGAAGTTGAAGAACTTTCACACAGAAGTTATCAATGAAAATGCCATATAAAAAAGAATCTCTGAGAGATGGAGAACAAATAAAGCTGGTTGGTTTGTTCTTTAAAAGTGCCTCTGCACAATGAGATGGTTGATAAAGTGAGAGTTTTGACTGGAGCTTTGCCACGCCTGAGGAACATCAGAAAGCCCTTTGCCTACCCATGACTCAGCCTCTGCTTAAGCTGTATGATAAGGAGTGAATTAACACTGCAACCTTTTCCTAATAGAGGTGTTAATTTAGCCTGTCATCCCCATTCAACCAGCTATTCTCACAAAACCTGCAAGAATTTCATATCTCTGAGCTCTTTAGGCTTTGTGGCCAAATGAGGTTGAACAAGTTACCTGGGGAGTGATTCAGAGATGCTGGTCTGATGTAGGAGCCCACACCATTTGTCTTTGAATTCTTGGCTTGAAAAAACCCACCTTGGATAATTTAAACAATTTCTGCATGTATTAAGCAGTAGGACATTTAGGATGAGACTATTTCTTTCAAGAAAGTAATCAAGACCTTCCTTGCATCCCCAGCAGATGCAGAAATTAATTTAAAAGAACTGAGTTCTCTAAACATATGGCCAAATAGGGTCAGCTCTTGCCTTTCTGAGTGTTAACTCTGGGTTTCTGCTCCAAAGAGTGAACCTCTCCAGCTGTCAGCAAGCAGTAAGCAAGGAAGCAAGCAAGAACTAGGCCTTCATGAAAAACTTTGATTAAACCTTTGTCTTGAAAGCTGAATCTTCTGTGCCCTTCTGCAGTCCTGGGCTCCACTGGCAAACAAATGCAGAAATGCCGCTGGGGAAAGCATGTTTGTGTGAGATTTCCAACTCAATTTTGCAGACTCAGATGTTAGGCAGTTTAGATAAGGGGATGATTAGAGGTCTAAGCCTAAGGTTTGAAATACTCAGACTTCCTGGAACCACTGGTGCAAATCCCAGCAGGGCTGACTCAGCCCTCCAACCTCCTGATGAAGATAAAGTGAGCTCCATGCAGAAGTGTGACTTGTGAGTCTCCACCAGCCAAGACCCCACTGGAGTGGAGGTAATGATGATGGTGCTTAGAGCACAGAAGAAGATTCATTGTGTGGCAGAGCCGTGAGTCTGTCCACACCATGGTTCCTGACAGTGCTCTCACTCCTGGGCTCCACCAGAAGTAATTTATGGATCCTGAACTTTTCTGGACTTTTGCTCCTGCATGTCTTGGTGTGCATATCCAGAGTCTTGCAGCAGTTCTAGCAAAACTATAGCTCCTCTTCTCTTTCTGTTGCACTACATTATTGACCCCTTCAGAAAAGCACTGTATCAGTGTAGTTTGTGACGCACTTCAGTCCCACAGAAACATATTACCTTGCTTTTCTATCAATTAGAGTTGTGATCCAGTCACTTTTATTTTAGAAAATGAACCTAACTCCCAAATTCTTCACACTAACATTTGTTTTGCCAAGCACAACTACCCAACAGTTATCAGCAAAAATTAAAAAAAAAACCAAAAAAAACCAAAACAACCCCAAAACAAGCTGAACTAATTGATTTAGCCTTTCTTTTCCTTTCTGCCACTGGACAATTAACTAACATGACACAGAATTCTAGCACGGATTTCCTCTTTTAAGTTATTCATAATTTTCTCCTTTAATAATTCACAGAGTACTTGCAATTTAGTCTTTTGTGCTGTGTTCTGACAATTAAGTCATCTGATCAGGGGTTTCTTGGAAAAAAGATAAAACCACACAACTTCTGTAACCATCAAACACAGCATCGATGACTGATTTTAAAATTAAGTGTGTGATTTGAAATGCACTTTAGGAAATTATTGAAACAGCAGAGTTAATTAAACCTTTGCTTTCTGGTAGCATTCACCTCATTACAGCTCAGACATTCACAGGGCAGCAAATCTGCACAGGACACACATACATGAATAACTTTCAAGTGAAACTCCACAAGTAGATATTGGTGCAGAACTAGTCCCATATTTCATCGTTTCTCATTCCATACCAAGACCAACAGACTGATCAAATCAACCAAATGAGGTAGCAGATACTTAGTTCTATTACTCAGTCCAACATAAAAACAGTGGTGAGAAAATTGTGACTCATCCGGCTCTCTCTAGCTCCTGTTTGTGCTGTGGCCAACTGGATTATGACCCATTAACACCTCCACCCACAAAATACTCTCCAGCAGAGACAGGAGATGCTGAACTCATTCATTGTTTTTTGAGCTGAAAGAAGCATCCCCAAACTGTCATCCACCAAATGTTTAGGAGTAAATGAAAAAGAAACAGGTAAAATCAAGAGAGGTGGAAACAAGGATGCTATTTTCCTGGACTTCATGTTCCCATGGTTGTGTCTTAAATGGTACAACTCTCATGTGCGTGCTTGTGATGTAAACTTCTCCAGTAACTGTAGACACAATGGCTGCAAGAAAGCATCTATGCTTTATTTCCTCTCTTTCAGATATTTGGAAAATGATTAATACTGTTTCTGCACATGCAGAAACTTTTCTTTCAATTGAAATAATGGTTTGGTTGCCACTCCTCCACCTGGCTTTTTATTTTCACAAAACAAAACAGGAACACAGTACCTTTGAGATCTCTACCGTCCTGCCACCTTCCACTGAACCTTGCAGATAGGCTCCAATGTTATAGGAAGAAGGAATGAGACTCACCTCTTTCAAGCCAAGGCTAAAAATGGCTCCAGAAACCATGCATACACACACACACACACAAATGAAATAACTTAGTGGAATCCTTGGCTTTCCAAATAAAAGTGCCCACCTTCTTTTTTTTTAGTACCACACAGCCAGCATTTTCACTCTGCTTTGGTCTGACTCAAGTTATAATTCCCTCAGGGCAGCATCCTTGCCCTTCTATTTGCTTTTAAAAATGCCTTGCATGCCCAGAAGCTCCAACTATAAAATAATTTCTAGAGCTGCAAGGAGAAAAGTCTCTATGAAGATGCTCATGAATTTTGCAAAGAAATTGTCTCCGTGTTGAGATGTCCCGGTGCACAAATATTTCCTTGACAGGGTTTCATTAGCACACATACTTGCTTTTTGTTGTTTCATGTTTGAATACACATGGAGATTGCATCTGAGCTTAAGTAAGCGTTCACACCAGAAGCAACTTTGTAAGTGGAACTCCTGCTCAGAGAACAGAAAGAGTGATTTTTTTTCTTGACCCATCCCAATTTGGCAATAAGATTGAAATGTGGCAAACCAGACCATCCAGACTTTTATTTTTCCTTTCTTTCTTTCTTTTCTTCAGCCCTCACCCCTCCCTGTTTTTCAAAGCAACAAACATTTTGTTGAATTGTTCTAAATAACGACAACATTTGAAACCACTTCAGTCTGTTCAGATCTCAGGGGGAAAATTTGGTGAATAAATGACTCAGGATAAATCAAATCATACTGTTCTAATAACTGTGTGTCTCACTCTCTTATCTCAATTGCTGTCCCTATTCCTGTGTGCTCCCTAACCTTCCTGGGCAACCCCCGACCATCACCCCTTTCTCTGAAGACACCCTCCCTACTCTTGTCCCCAGCTCTGCAATGGTCCCCATCCCACCTCCTCTCATTAAGCTGTCAGGCTTCTTCTGTCTTGTCTTCTACTGCAGCTCTTTTCTCCATGTGGTCCCCAACCTCCGTCCACCAACCCCACACACCCTGCTGCCAGGCATCTCTCACCACCCTGTCCATGAAGTCCACTGCATGTGGCACAGCTCTCTCCAGTGAGGAGCTCTGGCTCCTCTTCTCCCCTAAAAACAACTTTTCACACAGGCATGACTCCACCATCCAGACCAGGTTCTGGTACCTCTATAAACCTCATTGCAAAGCTAAACTAATATCCTCTACTTTTGCCTTTCCTCTGCACCTCCATCTCCTTCCCATGCTGTCATTTTCCACCATTTGACACAGTAGCTGTAAAACTCACAGCAGTCTTTTCTTCAAAGACCTTTGGGTATGGTTTACATGGGAAACGCAACGCAGCACCGTGCTGCCTCCATGCACCCATGCCAGGGGAGTGAGGCAAAGTCTGAGGAGTCAGGAGAGGTCAAACCTTGGCTTGACCTTCTAAGCCCATCTGCCTTCACGCAAGCGAAGACACATGCTTTAAACATGTATTATCTTTTCAGGACATTTGTTTCAGGAGCCAGTTGCGTTAAGCAAAGGTACGTCAATTGATAATAAACCTGCTCCACACTGTCATTTGTGGGCGATTTGAAGAAAAACAGACCATGTAATCAGGTCTAAGGGGTCCCTAATACCAGAGACGCTGGTGCTGTCAGCTATAGAAAATAATTAGAACGTTATCCCTGTGGCAAGGAGAATGTAAATACATCTAAAATACGACATAATGACATTCTCCTCTGTAAGCCAGGGGATCTGCTTCAAATAAAAGGGCCATTAACACAACAATTAAAGCCGAGGGGGCCGGTGAAGTAGGGAGCCGGCCTGGTGCAGGGCGAGGCGAGCGAGCGCCCGGCGTAAATCTTTCGCCATCCCAGCCAGGAATGTGACTATTAGCCCTCTCATGACCCGAGGGCTTCCCAATAATGCATCTGCTCTCTGTCAGGGCCAGGATTTCATAACGTCCTCCAGTGCGAGCCGAGGGCCGGCTCCACGGTGCGGCGCCAAAGAGGGAGTCGGGGGGAGCTGGGTGGCTCCACACTGGACCTTGGCCCCCGTTCAGCAAAGCACTTAACCACACGCTGTAGGGACGCGTCTCTTCCTTGGGCTGTTTGGGCACAGATGATGAATGATGGGTGGGCTTCACCAAACTGGGGTTGTTCAGGCTTTCCTGGAGCAGAGCTGGACCTGTTGTCCTCTCCTCTCTGTCTCTCTTGGGGACATGCACCCCATGGAGCGGAGCAGGCTGTCCTGATTTGTCCTTGTGAAACTGCAGCTGGGGGAACCTATGAGAACCAAAGTACAGAAAGCACCACAGAAATTTAGTCACTCTTCAAAGGAAATGTCACTGCTTTAACTGTCCAGACAGCGAACACTCTGAAGGTGCTCCAGACAACAGAGATATTTTCTATGAGCTTTACAGCAAACTTAAGAAACGATGGACAAATGCCTGGAGAGGACTTCCGTTCAGTCTGAAGTAAGTGATAACAGAAGTCCAAAACACATCAGGAACTTTGATTCCAGGCAAAATACATCCATCCAGCACTGTCCTGTAGGTTCTTGGCAAAGGAAAAATATCACTGAGCTGGCAAAATCAGCTTCCACAGTAACATCAAACTCAGACATAGTTTTCTTAAAGCTGACAGGTTAGGTCACAAATGCAGATTTGCTTTCTTGTAGAGATAAAGGCTCATCAGGCGAAAAGGATTTTTTTTCTTTTTAAATGTTGTGACTCTTTGTAGTAAATGTAAAGTTTTGTATGTCCAATGGAAGTTTGTGAATGCCAGAAAACAGGAAATTGTACCAAGGTGCCTGGTTGAGTTGAACAGGAAGAGAACTGTACCAAATCCATCTCTTTGGGAAGATCTGTCAGAAGTTTATTGTATCAACCCTTTTTTTCAGTTCTACTTACCCTTCTAAGAGAATGGCATAGCAGGGACTTCAAAACAAATCAAAACAAAACAAAACAAAAAATCCTCTTAAATTTACTTTTAAGCTCTAATGTTTCAAAACATGCTTCTCACATTCTGCTTTGGGCATATGAACATTAACACCACAGCACCCTCAAAATGAATAAATTTAAATAGTTGCAGGACATACAGAAACCTGGGAAGCTATTTAAAATGACCTTTAATTTTTTAAAGAAGACAACACATACCCTCTCAACATTGATAAGTAAGGAAGATCTGAAACCAGGACTTGACACCCAGAAACACTTGCATCTCATGAAACAAGGCTGGGCTCTGGCAAAAATTCAGAAAAATCAGACCCTATTTCAGGGGAAAGAGAAGATGTTTCACACACAATCTGGGCTGTGTGGGCATTCAGTTCATCCTGCACTGATGGATGCAGGATCAGCACCCTGCATATGATGGACACCTGGGCTAAGAGAGAATTATCCATGTCAAGGTACAGCACACATCACAGTAGTGATGGTATGGAAGAAATTATGTAAGCAAAAAATTAGCTGCATATCCAATAATAATCTTTGATGATTCTCATTACAAGTAAACACAAGGATAACTACTAATGGATAAGCTAATTAGTCATGCAAATCTGATGGATTTTCACTGCCTCCTTCCAGCCACGTACATTACAAGGCGTTTCATTTTCTGAGTGGTACACAGTTCAGCATCAATTCATATTAGTTGGGCAAAAAGACAGTCCTTTAATCTTCTGACACTTTGGTCCTCAGTGTGAAACACATGGAAGCTTACCAACTGGGAAACAAAAAGAATGATAATATAAAAGAAAATATTAGCAAAAACTCCCATGGAACAAAATAAAGTGGTGTTCTCTGGCAGATATCATGCCTGACCACTGCGGACAGCAGTAACTTATAACCTGCAAATACAAAGACAACAACCGATGCATTTGTCTCTTCCAATTATGAGCTGTCTTATATATAATAGCGCTAGTAAAAATGGTCTGAAATAAACAACAGGCAGCCTTTCTAACTAAGGTCACACTGGCCAAAAGGGTTGTGAATGTTCCAGCAAGCTAGGAACAAGTTTCTAGACAGCTGGAGACATTTTGAGCAAACATGGGCCAAATTAAACCGACGTGGGAAGCCAAAGTGAAACCAGTAAAAGCTTGCCTACTCAGATGACTTTTGTTTGAGCTGGAAGCTAAATTAAAACAAAATTCTTAGGATGATATGGCTTCAACCATGACAGCAGTCACCTGAGTCATGTGGTAAGCACTTTGCTTTAAAAGTCTCAGCATGTCATTCCTAAGAACACTTGCACATCAGACATATGAGAAGCTAAAAGGGGGGGAAAAAAAGGGGGAAATAAAAGCTTTTGTACAAACCCTGTGAATCAAGTCCCCTATGTCTCTTTCCTTCCAGACATTTCTGAAAAAACAGCTCACTGGAACCACAAAGAACAACAACAACTGAGCAGCATTCTAATAAGGGACATCCTGCTGGACCAGCCTGAGCCAAAGGAAAAAGAAAGCCACAAAAGTCAGACCTCAAATTGGACACTCAAACCGAAAGGCTTACGTTTTGGGGCATTTTTTAATTTAAACTAATCTAATCAATTGGTCACCATAATAGAGGGTTCAGGCAGCTGGCTTAGTTAGGTCCATCTGTGATGAACCTTGGAACCAAAGCCATGTGTTCAAATGCACGCACATTTGAAAATGTTAACAAAAGATCAACTATTGTGTCTTAAAATATCTAGAGTTGACTTTGTGCATCACCACTAATAAGTATCATAGCACATAGTATAGTCCTAATGTTTTTTATGGAGCCTCCAATCAGTTCCCTCGAAATACAGTTTATACATTATTAAGACTCAGGGACGGATTTCCTCTCATTACCAATTTACAAACCATGGGTGAAGGTTTATCAAGGGTCATTGCCTTGTGTTGATGACCCTATCTTGGGAACAACTGGAGATCAGAGGGCTTGAGAAATGATACGGAACAATTACCAAGAAACGGAAGACCATAAAACCAGATAGGAACCTGGGAAGAGTGCATTTTTTTCCAGGAAGTAGTAAATATCTGGAAAACTGGAAGGAAAAAACCCAAACCTAATTAGCCATTAAAATAATTTCTTAAAAGCAGAGCCCTTAAAGGAAAATTAGTGGCAAAGCTTACAAGTATGATAATATCCAGTTATTATGTTCATCTACAAGGTGGCATCCACTTTACTTCCTTTCTACCAGCTGGGGAATAAGATTTCATGCTCTCCTGAGTAGAGCAGGGGCACTGTGTAACATACACCATATGCACTGGTCCCCTGTTGCCCACCAGCCTGGAAAGAAAAGGCTGTGAGGATGAAGCACAAATGAGTCCAGTCACAGCACGCATCAGATCATGTCTGGACCACAACTGCAAGCACAGAGTCCAGCTTGGACTCAGGAGCTGGAAAATGCTCCTTAGCCCCTGTTCAGCCTCTGGGATGTTTTCCAGAAATGAACTAGCTCCAGAGGCAAGGTCTGATAAAATGGAGCTTGGTACTGGACCAGGCCTGTTTTTTGGATCCACAACCCCAAAACCCAACAGTCAAGACAGCACAAATCCAACACTGTGTTTGACAAGCTTTGTCACTGCAGGCACCAAGCATCTGAGGTCCACGTTTGTGTCTATCAAATGTTTCAGTATTGTTCAAGTATCCCTTTGATGGCCATTTACCTCAAATAGCACCTACATAACCTTAGTTTTGTCAGCTCAGAGCTGCCTCCAACTTTGCTCTACTCTCCAGTACCACTGCATTTTTTTTGGTATTTTGCAGCCTCACAGAGGTAAACTCAGTAAGTAAATGGCCAAGGGATGTTGAGGCTGCTGCAAGAACAAAACCAACTGCTGACTTTCTTTTTATCTAGTAAGGCAAAGGCTTAAATTCTCCTAAGAATAAACTGTTTTTTATTGCAAAAGAAAAAAAGAAGATCCTAGCAACAACAACAAAAGGAATAAATATCCTAAGAGAATACCATGGAACTGGGGTAAATCACTTTAAATAAGAAATCCAGGGTGAAGGGGAAACTCCCCAAAAGTGAACAAGTGCTTTTCACATTTTAAACAAGGGATGTATTTACCACCACCAGCCCTCCCCCCCCCCCCCCTTTTTTTTTTTTTTCTTTTTTTTTCGCGGCAGGAGTCCCCCTTTCTTTCGGTTTTTTTTCTTCTTCTCTTCCCCAAAATTTCTAAAACAAAAAG
>JAAGNO010011358.1:21075-74962 GCA_033439905.1 Ceryle rudis
GGGTAGGGGGTAACCCCCCAAAAAGGAACAAATGCCTTAAACATTTAAAAAAAGGGTCTGTTTTCCCACCCCCAGCCCCCCCCCCCCCCCCCCTTTTTTTTTTTTTCCTTTCTTTCCAGCAGCTAGAAGTCCCATCTGGTTCCTGTTTCTATTCCTCTGATCTCCCAGAAACTTCTAAAAGCCATAAGCATCAGCCAAAAATTCCCCAGGCATGGACTCCTTTCCAAAATAGCCCACAAAACGGCATTTTTTAGGTGGGATGGTTTGGAAGGCGCAGAGTGGGGGGGGGATATGTTGATTTCTGTAACATTCCTAGGAATTTCTTGCATCTATTCTCCCCTCTAGAATTTCTTCTCTGCCTGAATCCCCCTTCCATTTTTCTCTGGCACACTGGCCGGCAGAGTCTACAGTCCCATGTGTCAGGATTCAGATCTTCTTGCAGGAGCTCACAACAAGCTGCTGAGAGGCTACTATCCTCAAGGAAGGCAAATGATCTTGCAGTTCCCTCACAAATGAGGTCTCCTCTGTTGGGTTGGTGTTTGTTTCATCTGGAGGCTGCATAACTGGACATTCTCCCCTGCTAAAGCATTGTCAAGACAAGACTTTTGGAAACAGTGACTTGGTGTAAATAGGTAAGAAAGATGAGATCTGGATCATCTCTACATTCTCTACTCCATATTCTTAGGGACATATAGAAGATCTTGAACATTTCCAACAGATCCCCAGCTCCTATCCGGCCTAGAAGTGGGGAGGCAGCAGCATGAGGGACCATCAGCTGTTATGTCTAAAAGGAACACTGGCTTTCCCTCTGCAGGCACAGCTGGAAAGGGGTGAAGGCTGGCTGAGATTGGGACACTCACCTGGTATTTCTCTATGACAGGTTTGCTCCATAGACATTTGGATGATCAATAATTAGTCCCTCTGAAAACAACCACTGTGCCCAGTTTCTATACATTTAGGATCTGATTCAAGCAAGCTTTAATAAAGGTGATTAGCTCTCACTAACTTGGGCACGCACTTAAAAGCTTCCCTGGACACTTTACACGGTCAAGATGAAATAAATACCCAAAAAAATAGCTCCATTTAATTCATTACGGGCACACTTCTTGGTTGCATCCATGCTTGTAAAGTTGCACAAACCTGCCTGGAAGACTCCAAGCATCTTGGTCTCCTCTGCTTTTGAAACCTCATAATCCTTCACTGAATCAAAACAAACATAAAAGTACAATCTTTAGAAATGCAGGAAGAACAGGACAGCTCCAGAGATGGGAGATGAACTGCAGAGACCCACCCCCCACAAGAAAGCAGTCCAGGTCACTGATGACTAAAGGTTACTATTTTTAGACATCTGAATTAATGAGATTAATTTAACCTCACTAAAAAACCCAGATGCCTGATGGACCCATCCAGCATTTGTAGTAGAGCAACAGAATAATCTAAAAGGTCATAGCCTTATCTCCACACCCTGCACTTGCTTGAGCTACTTGTCTTGCTTAAGGAAAAAGTCAGAGGCATAACAGAGAGCAAGCAGGCTCCATAGCTCTGTGGCACAGCTCCATGACACAATATAATGCCATACAGAATTCAGCAAATTAGCTCCAGGAAGCATCCCAGAAAGTACACAGTGATGGCAGTGTGGTGACAGCATCCAAGTGAACCTATCTTCCTCAGCAGGGTCATTTCAGCACTATCTCAGGTATCTGTGTATGTTGCACCAGCTCCTCAGGTGCTCTCTGGTGTGCCCTGTTTTGCTGGCAGACTCTGTAGGGACACCAAAGGCCGAACAGACCACAGAGACCAAAACCATGACTAGGGTAAGCCTTTCCAGACAAAGTTGAAGTACACTAGCCAGATGCAATGGGGAAAAACTTTTTCTTCTGTCAAATGCATCCACTGAACTAGCCTTTGGGTTGTCTTAGCATCTAGGCCAGTTTGAGAAGATATTAGTGGAGTTCTCATGCATTCCTGGCACAACTGCGGCATGTAAGAGATCACAAAAAATTCCTGACACCCCTTCGCCCTTCCCAGTCACAAAACAGGTGAATTCAACCTAGCAAGGTATTTGTACCAAAGACCAACTGGCATTTCTAGTCAATGCACAGTCTGAGATTCCACTAAGAACATCTCTCAAACCCTCAGCACAATTAAATACTTCATCAATAAAAAGTAAACACACTTCATTTTCTATTTATAAAAGAATCTCTCCCTCCCCGCCAATGTTTTATTTTAGCAAGTGCACTCAACCATGTTCTCAATCTGCACTTCATTTCCTGCTATTCAGTTTTCTGTGGTTCACAGACAAAAATACCTGGGGGAAAAAAAAAAAAAAAAAAAGCACAATACCAGATCCCAGGGGGCTCTGATTTACCACAGGAGAAAAATGCGGTGCACTGTGTAGCAGGAGTCTGCTGCCCAGGCTGGGAGCAGAAGGCACAAAGGATGGGACAGACCATTAAGCTCAGAGGTGGTGGTGCCAAGAGCATCTCAAGCCCTCTCCCAGCCAAGATAGTGGAGGGTAACCCTGTCTTCCTTGTCTGTCATTCGTCTCTGTAGAAGCAGTGAAGAAAGCAAGGGGGTCTTTCTGTGCGGGGCAATTCTCCAGCTCAAGAGAAAGAGCAACTAAGAGCTTCAGTCCCTGCTCCTGCCAGACCAGGACCTTTCACCATCATGGAGAAAAATAAGAGAAATGCATTTCTGCAGCCATTTCCGTCCACAAGGATCCTAGAGTTCTTGGTCTTCTGCAACTGTGGTTAGCATAAGGCATGAAAGCAGGCACAACCTAGCAGCTGATTGCAACAGGATTTATAGACCAAGATGTAGAGGGTGTCCCCAGGGCTTCAGGCAGAAGGTGGCCATTATCTTTGTTATTTGGGCAGAAGGATGAGGTTTGAGCTGGAAAGGAGGTTTTGTGTTCTTGGAGATGAAGTCCTCCCCACCCACTGCAGCATAGACTCTCCTCATCCTACAGATGCTTTGGGTGATGCTCCCTGACATGACATGGGTAAACCAAGCCCCAAAAATAATCCACCAAGAAAGACAGCAGATCTACCTCTTCCACTGCAGTACATTAGGGCAGCCAAGGGAGAGCAGGTGAAGCTGGAGATGGAGCTGTGGCTATGTCAGTAGGCATGGTCTTACCCCAGCTGCCACACTGGTCACAGCAATCATGGAAAACACAGAAGGGAGCTGACTCACACATCTTACCATGTCCGTTTGTACTGAGCAATGTGAAACAAGACATTAAATAGGTGATACAGCATCAGAAACGTCAAGGCTTGTCTGTACTCCAGCTTCCCCTGCTATCCCCACAGAGAATTGCAGCTACAGGGTTTGCTGGGATTGATGTAGCAAAGGGGAATGAGAGCAACAGAGCCAGGTCAGAGAACGTGGAGAGGGAAAAGATGGAGAAAGGAAGGACCGGGAGGAGGGGGTTTGGGGCTAAATACAAGTGTTAGGGAACAGAGAAGAGTTTGTAAGCACAGAGATGGGAAGGCTGAGAGGGAGAGCCAAGGATAAATTGTTTTGATGAGTGCTCCAGCCCTGAAATAAATAAAACCACCCAAGGGGGCTCTGTGACTCAGTCTGACATTTTGGCTATTTTTTTATATTGCCAACAAATGGTAACTAATTAGCAGGATGGGAAGTAGTGATGCACAAATATTTTTTTTAAACCCTAATGTCCAGAAAAAAAAAAAAAAAAAGAAAAAAAAAAGGATGTGTGTTTTGTTTGTGGGTTTTGTTTGTTTGTTTTTGTTTTGTTTTGTTTTTCTAATCACAGTATATGGCACTTGGAGCAAAACCAAGCATGAGCAGAACTTCCACCTGCCCTTCACCATAACAGCAACAGGAGTTTTGGGGACTGAGGGCAGTCTGTCCAGGGGTAGCCAAAGCAGTCACCTCATCTCCACTGGAGCAGAGAGAAAAACTAAGCTGAAGGATATAGACTATAGCTTCACAACTCTGTTCACATTTGCTTCAATATGCATGAGGGAACAAATATGGCCAATAACATCCTAAGATATTGTCGTGCTGAAATTCTTTGTTTACCAAGAAACGACATGTTGAAAGCCCTTGGCATTTATGAAGCAGATGATTTCTATTCATTTATTTGAAGCATTTTACAGTACTTACCCAGACGCTTGGAGCAATTATCTTGCCAGATCTCATGTGGAGGACTGGGTCAGATGGGTGAGCTCCAGAAAATTCTCCTAATGTCCTAGAAGAAGTGGTGTGGTGCATGGGTAGGTGGTGCTTGCCCCTCTGAGTCCATCCAGCACCAGGGCAAGGGAGGGGACCTGTCTTACTGCTTATTGCTTTCAGTTGTAGGTTCAATTGGGTGTGTACAAACCTTCAACTCCTTTCCAAACCTGTGGGGAAATGTTTCTGCGCACTGTTAAACAGCTCCTGCATTCCACCCAGAGGCTGATGCTGTTCTGTGGTAGGTGAATAATTCTTATATTTACTCCCTACAAAATATTTTGGTCTCTGGAGAGTTCTTGCTTAGGCAGACTCTTCCTGAATTAATAACAGCTTTACCCAATAAAAGCTAAGAAATAAGAAGGCAGCGCTGTGGAAATCAGTATTTTTTAATTCATCCTGGTGATGGGCTATACAGATAGAAGTGCTGGCAGGAAATACCCATTCCTCTAGCTCCTAGGTCCACCTCTAGCTCCTGACCACATATCTTTGGAGGAGAGGTAGGAACTTAGCCCAATGCAAGATGCAGGTTCACACATCCAAAAACTAAGCAAAACTGTTCACTGAACTGACTACCAAGTCTCCATCCAATGACCAACACAACATCTGTTATATCTAACATATAAGCCATCTTCGGTCCTGCATTTTAAAATCTCCAAGGAGAAAGCATTCCTCAAACCACGGCTAGGTCTTTGGATGCCTTCCCCTTGCATGTCAATTGGCATGGAAAAGAAGGTCTAGTTGAACCTTCCCTTGTAGGTCCTCCCTTTTACCAGCTCTCCTTTAATTAGCCCCATTCCCATTTCCTAGGAGGCTCTGTGCTGAAAGCTGTTAGGAACTGGGGAGTTATGTGAGGTTGCTGAATTTTTAGAGATGATCTATAGTATCTCTTAATTTTCAACTCTGAGCACATATTTTTTCTCTGTGAACATATCCCCATAATCTTAAACTCTACTTCAAAATCAAATACATCATAGTTATTTGAAGCGTCACAGTTGCTCTTATCTGTCATGTTAATTATAAAGATTATTTTTTCTTCTTTAAGTGGGAGTCATTTGAAATATATATAAATGATTCTATAGTATGACTTTCTTATCACCTATTCTAAAATTTCAAATCAAGTCATCCACCATGATGCATTCTGGGCATTTTGCAGATTAGACATTTTGAATGCATTGTGCATTCAAGGAACTATTTCATGTGTTCAGTGCACAGGCTACACCAATTTTGTACATGTAAAACACCAAACTGATACTTGCTCATGGGAACAGTCTCCAAGCATTCAAAAAGTTGCCCCATTGCAATGGGGTAGCAAAGAGAATAGAGAAAATTCTACATTTATGTGATGACCTTGTATTAACTTTGTAATGTCATTAATCCTTGGACTGGAGTTTGCTAACTTTCAAAGATTTAATTAGTTTAGTATTTGGTTACCATAACTTCCTAAGAAAAAGAAGGCTAAGGAAAACAATCTATAACTTTGAAAATCCAGGGAAAACACAAGTATTAAACCACAAGAGTCAAATAAATGATAAATTCAACCCTGGAATAGCTGTTAAGAATCACCATGAGTGGAGGCTTCCTCATTCCCAGAGGTAATTTTAGTCTTTCAGTCCAAAACAGATTTTTCTGTATTTCATCTGTTCTTTAAAAAAAAAAAACCACCCCCAAAACCAACCAAAACAAAACACAAACACAAAAACCAACCAAAAAAGAAAAAAACCCCAAACCCCATATAAACCACCCAAACCTAACAAATACCACAGAAACAAACAAATGACCAAAAAAACCCCCAACACCCCCACAAAAAAACCCAACCACCCCACCCCCCAAACCTATACCAACAAACCAAAAACCTTCTAGCAGAGATACTCTTAAATAAATTAACACCAGGTTTTTGAGTCTGGTGTCCTCGACCCAGATAGGAAGAAAGGCAAGCTGCAAATCCCATACTTGTGCTAAGACACCCATTTTAAATTTCCATAACTTTATAACTGATAAAATGCTTTTCCTTAAGTTGAATAATTTTTCTACCTTCCTTGCTAAGGAGATGGAATTGAAGTCATGCTAAAAAAAAGTTGATCTATTAGACATAGGAAGTGGAGATTTTTACTTTTATGTTTTTGAATCATCCTTAAAAAGTAGAGCAGATTAAAAACTAATGATCAACAATTTTTTTTCAATAGAAAGTGTAATTTTCACAAAATCTGAATGTTCCATGGAAAAACTTTAATTTTGCCAGAGCTGTTCAGTTTTCCACTGGGGGAGATCTAACTAAAAGATTTCCTTTTAAGTTCTAGTTGACCAAAATATAAACTTTTAAATCAATTTTCCAAATAAACAAACAAGTAAATAAATCAGAATCCATGCTCTAGAGATTTTCTTCAGTGTAATGCCTCCTCGGATGAAAAAGATGGACACTGACTGTGGGGAAGATATTAGCAAGGAGTTCCACAAAGAGGACTCCAACCAGCACAGTTCATACCTTTAGCAAAAACATGTCACTGGGCTGAGACAGAGCATGGAAAATTTCAACCCAAAAGGAATGAGTCTGAGAAAGATACAAGCACAAGTGAAGGAGAACAGGCAAGAATAGCTGTTGGAGCTCAACCTCTGTTCCAGCAGCTCTTGCCAACCATTGCGAGTGCTAATAAGTAACAGTCCCCCTGTGTGTGCCACGTGCAGCCAAGGCAAGATAGACACATTTGTTTGTGCTGTTAAACAGCCCAGAGTAGATACTGGTTGAGGTTGCATTAGTGGAGAGCCATATCAGCACCCTTACACCTGCAGGTAGCACACCTTGGGATGCAATACATTAAGGGCCATATCCTATTTCCCTGAGCCACCATTTATAAATTCTGCAGCTCCCGGTGGCTCAGCACTCTTGCAAGCACCAGAGCTGGGGTTTGGTACCATCATCCCATGCATACCTACAGCACAGACTCAGGTCCTGAAGCATGTCTTTCTTGAGTATGGGGGCATTGCAGCACTGCCATGACTTCCAGATTACTGTCAGGGAGGGGGTCTAGGTGTAACAGCACTGATTGCCAGTCCTTTTCCACTTTTCCACCTGCCAGGACTGGTTCTGGCCAACTAGGAATTCTCCTGTTGCAAAAGACGGTGTTGCTCCTATGGGGAGGAAGGATTTCCTCTGCATGCCCAGCCTCTCCTTGCCCTGCTTGAGGAGCTGGCACTGCTGAGACCAGAGCGCAACCAGAAGTAACTTCAACCCGAGTCCTGTCCTAGACCAAGAGCCCCACACAGCTTCTACCCCCATGCATCTCTCGGCACTCCCTCCTAAGTGCAAGATATCTGTCCCCAGAAGACAGCTTCTCAGAACGATTTTCAAACAATCCAATATAAATGGAGTTTGCAAACCTATTTCTTCACAGTTTCTTCCTGCCCTGAAGCACCTTTTCCCTCTGTTCACCCTGCTGGGGCTCAGCAAAATGGGGGATGTTTTCTTTTTCTCTGGAAAATGGAAAGAAAAACAACAACAAAAAATACCAGTGTTGCCAATCTTGCAGTTTTAGTCCCACAGTACTTAATGTTTTTCTTCACCCCCTTCCCAACTTCTTGCTCCAATATATTATGCAAGCATCTCAGATTTCCTTTTTAAAAGAAAAGAAAAATGAACAAGCAGCTCATGAGCCTTCATGTTCTAGAGAAAAACAGAAAAAACAAGCTCAGTGCACCCTAAGGCACCCTCCAAACCAAAAAGGCAAGCATGGGTGAACCCCCCCCTTTTTTTTTTAAGGTGGTGATTAAAAATACCCTTATGACCTGAAGGACCCAGTTGATTTTTGAGCCCTTGGGAGGTTATGTAAAGGGTCAAGTAATTCCAGAGGTACCACCAATGGATTGCATTGGCCAGATTCAAGCTTCCCATGTAGCAATGTGGAGATAAGGAGAAGGTGGCATTTCCCTGGGACTTTGGAGGCTTGGAGCCACCTGCTGCTCTGCTCACCCACCCGATACAGGATCATGAATCACCTGATCATGTCCACATCCACAGCACTAAGAGAGGCTCAAGGACAACTTCAAGCTGTACAATCTCTCTATCTCCTAAGATCATGTCCTCCACCTCCCCACAACCTGGTCAGACCTTCTTCCTAGGTTTGTGAGGTGCCTGGTGTAGGTGGTCCTGAGCTGGAGCTGACCCCTGCAGCTGGGCAGGGATCCCCACCACAGATGCTGGTGTGTAGGATCTCATGGGCACCTGGCTTAGACAAAAAGTCTGAGGTTTAATATACCTAATCAGAGCACTGGGGCAGATCTACCTGCTGCATTGGTGCCTTGAGGGAATATGTCTGTCCCCTCCTTGCTGCAAGCCTCTACCAGTGTGGAAAACCTTGCAGAGCGAGAGCTCATGCATAGGTATTTTTACAGATCTATCGAGGCACTCTTCCACCCTTACAGGAAAACAAGTGCCCACATGAGCCATGGGCTTTTCTGGGTAAAACAGAAGATCTGAGGAGGTTAAAACACTGTATAGATACTGACAGTGAGCCAAAGAACACTCAGAGGTGCTGGGTGCACACAGAGAGTGTGGGCTGCCTTCTCATTCACTCCATCAGGTGCTGCAGTTCACTGATTCCAAGGATGGGCACTCCTTCACTTGCTGGGTCTTTTCTTTGCACCTTTAAGAAATGTGCCAAGAGAGACCACTTCATCCACTTCAGGAACCTGTTTCAGAGGGAGGAGACACTCAGACAAAGAGTAACTGGACCTCCTGGAGATTTTAGTTTTCTTCTGTCTAAAACACAAGACATCCAACCTGAAATTTTGTGGCTGCTGTTTATGTATGGAAAATATTTAACATTTCAAGTCAGAAAGTCCCAAATTCAGAAACTTAAGGGCAATCCAAAACTCCTAGGGTCTTCAAAGTCAGACTAAAAATACTATGAGAACAGGCTCCCTCGGACCAGATATTAATTTTCTGTAGCAATGTGAAGGAATTAAAGCTGTCCTAAAGCACTAGCTGGGAACTGACCTGGCATTTTCATGTCATCTGCTCCCTAGTCCTCTTGTGTAGGCCACACAGGGGTGGGCTGGAGGCTTTCAGGGCCCTGTTGTAATCCAGAAAACCTTGGCTGGTAGAACCAGCCCCAGAAGAGATTCCAGCTGGCTTAAGTTAGAGCAGCCCCGTGGCTGCTCTAACTTAAACCACCTGCCGGTTCAGTCCTGGGCCAGATCTAGGATCTGGGAGGTACAAATGTAGCCAAAAGCCAACTTCGCCTGCTCTCTTCCTTATCTGCCCCAATAGGAGCTAGAGGTCTAAACCCCATTTAGAGATGTCTCTAAGTCTCTAGAAGGACACCTTTGAACTCCTGGTTACATTTAAAATCCAAGAATGGGGATGCCACCATTTAGCTCCATCTTCCTTCCCTATCTCCTCTCATCACAGTGCGTGCAATCACAATATTGAAGTCCAAACATGAGGAAATGTGTAAGGACAGGTTATTTCCTGTAACAGCTGATGTTTTTGGCCATCATTTGACTTCCCAGGCAGCCTCTCCCCTGCAGCTCTGGTTCTCCACTCCTGTAGGGAACTGAGTGATGCAGACTAGACGGAGGGGTTTTATTCCCCCCACTTTTTAAACAATGGAAAATTATAAAGTAAATTAAAAACAAACAAAACTTCCCCAAAACATTTCCAGAGCTGCTGATTCTGGTTTGAGCTTTGGCCATAAGATCACAACTGATTTAAACAGCCCTGATTCACCCATACACAGAAACACACACAATCATGTGCAATGGTAGGAATTACCCTGATAATACAGCCTGAATTGTCCTGCCCCTGCACTTCCTCCTTGCCTTTTGCCCTGCAGCTAGCAAAGATAATGAGTAACAGTGATATTAAACAGGGATTTGGGGTTTTTTACCTTTTATTTTTTTTCCCAGAAAGTGGATAACACACTACAGTAGATAGAAAAATCCATCCGACTTTATTTAACTGTAACATTTATTAAGAGCAGTGAAAAGGTCAGTGCAGAGCTCCCAGTGTATGGGCTAAACTCCTTTCCCCAGCCTTGAATGCCACAAGAAAGCAGATCCTTTAAGATGCAACTATCTTAAGCTCCCCTCCGACGGTTTTAAACTCTTAGTAATTCTAGGTTTTGGAGACAAACGTCAAAGCAGAGGGCTCTTCCCTTCATTATTCAAGTAAAGGCCCCATCAATATTATCTGTAATAAGAATCTGCTGTTGACATGGCTCACCCCGCAGTTCCTGTTCCAGGCAGTAGTCCCTGTCAATAGGATTAAAGTGGAGGAATGCTTTTGACAAGTCCACCGGCTGCTGATTCATTGCTGCCATCAGGCTGCCGGCTGGGAAAGGCACCAGGCACCCATTAGCTGGTCATGCCACCACCAGCTGGGGCAAGTAGCCCTGAAGCTTTGATTTCTGGTGCTGGAGGGGACCTCCCTGGAGCTGCAGGAGGAAGCAGGGAAAGTCTGTGAGTGGTTTGCACCACCCGTGTCCTACCACATTGGTTTTGGCTGAGTAATGGACACAGCTGATAGGAAGTTTTGAAGTGATTTGATGAGTGATGCCAAACCAAGTGGCATAGGGAAGCCATTCACTGTGCATGGGATGGTAGGGAGCTTTCCTCAGCTTCTGCCACTGGCACCTCCATGTGAGCCTGGGAGACCACATGGAGATGAGATAGGAACTCTCTGCCCTTGCACCGGAGCTATTCTCAGTTCCAAGCAGCCCACAGGAAGCCAAGACCAATGATGCCTGAGCAGTGCAACGATAGCAGCTGACAGACCAGAGACACAATGGCACCAGGAGCCCACAGCGAGAGGTAACAAGCAGACAACTCCAGCTCAACTTTCTCCCAGAGCCTGGCCATACTTCATCAGCCATGAGGATGCAAGGATGTGCTTGAGGGACCAGGAGTTACACCACTGTCAAAATTAAATAGTGAAGGTAAATGCTCTGAAGGGAAAGCTCTAGTCACCAAGAGCTGCAGAATGCTGGTGTGTAGTTTGGCACATCCAATCCTCAACAATACCGCCTTACATTTTCCTTCTCCTTAGCCTCCTTGTTTAATGCAGCTCTTGATACAAAGGCTCCATCATTACCCACTGACTTGCATGGTCTTGGGCTTGTAAAACCACCAGGTCCCACTCCCCTGAAGGCTGGTGACTGAGGTGGAGGAGCCAGAGGTGGTGTCATGCAGCCCTCACAGTGCTGTTTTCAGCCCCTTTAGAGCCTGCTGGGTCTGATGCTTGCTTAAAACCAGCACTAAACCACAAAATTAAGGGAAAAAAAGTCAGCAGCCAGGGAAAATCCTAGCCTCCTAACCTTCTACCTCTCAACTTTTCAAGTTGAGCATGCAGGACACATGTGCACACACACACACATTAACACCCTCATCTTTTCCAGTGACTAAGCCCCTGCCTAATTCGTTCTGTTCCTGTCCCCTCAGGTGCTGAGGCCAGGTCAGGAAGCAGGCAGCCTAGAGTAAATAGATTAGCTATTTTTTAAATAAAACCTCTATTATTATCCTTAGGAAAAAAAAAAAAAAAACCAACCCTCATTTTCAGGAATTGTTACATTTAATTAGGCTGCAGGTTCCACTGGGCTCTACAAATGGAGCCAAGAAAGCACAAATGTCAAAATATACTGCACGCAAGATGAAAAGCCCTGAGCTGGGTGAGCTGGTGAAAGGGAGCCCTGTCAGCCCGCCTGTCAACTCTGCCGCAGATTTTTCAAACCTAATTAAAATGATCTTTAATTTATTTTTTACTTCTATTTTTAAAGAAACTTTTTTTTTCCCCCCTTTAGTTTTTAATCAGCCTGATTTCCTGCATTGAGCCAGCCAGGAGGAAAGTGAAAGGGAGACCTGCAGAGGCATCCAGGGATGGAAAACGTGAAGACCAGTGGCTATTCAGGCAGCAAAGCCTTTGCTGCAGCTCACCATGCACCCACTGTTTACTTACATGTGAGATCAGCCCTAACAGGAAGAACAAGGTACCAAATTCTGTTCCTGCCTGTTTCCTGCCACCTTCAGGGGAACGGGACCTTTCAGGCTCTTTGTAAATAAACAGGAGTGCATCAAAGGGACACCTGACCATTGCACCCATTTTCAGCAAAACTAGAACAACTCACAGGCACTTGAATTTTTGGCTGACAGCTCAGACCAAAAGGGCCTTTACTGCCCTGGGATTAGCAGCTCTGATGCTTTGGAGCCCACAGAGGAAGCTGGTTTGCAAATCCTGAAATGGGAGCTTTATAGGAGAGCTTGAGCCATCAAGTAATTTTGCTCACATACATGTGTTGCCCTCACAGAGCCCAGCCAATTCCTTTCCCTCACTGGGTTCATTGCATATATATGTAAAGTTATTTGGATGGCTGATCTCAGCAAAGTGGTCTGTGGAGTCCTGCAGCAAAATGGGATGTTTGCTGAAATGGAGGAGGCAGCACAGGGCAGAGCAAGTCATTAGAACTAATAACCAACATGATAAAAATGGGCATAAGTAGGGATAAAGAGCTTTAAAACAAGAAACTAATGCCTAAGAGGAGGTTGGGTCAACAGCTATATAAACACACTTTTCACCTACAACCTCCCCTGTTCTAGTGTCTCCAAGAAACATATTTGCTTACTTAAAACAACCTTTTTTTTTTTTTTTCAGCCTAGTTTCCTAGAGAAACAACTCTTTTGTGATCATGCTGTGGGTGTGTCTGTCTGTCTCTCCCTAATAAAACTTCAGAACTCACTGGCCAATTTCAACCAAGTTTGCCAGAAGGGCAGAGTCCTCAAAGAATCTAACTGCTTACAAGTCTTCCCAGGGCTGGATAGACAAGAGAAAGCTGCACCCACACTGAGAGAAAGGCTTCAGTGTGTGCTCACTTGATATTAAACACAAGAACATCCAACCTTGAGCCACCTCACATGTTTCTCTGCAGGAAGCCACGCTTCACTGATTCACCCTGCCTAAGTGCGCTACGCAAATAGAGGCATCCGAGCTGTTCTCTGCCAAGAATTTAAAATCATAGTGACTGACAGACCCTCTTTCTGAGAAATGCCAAGAGAGTCGTGTCAGAAATGGAAGTAGTCCCAGCCAGGTAAAATGAGATGTCTACAGTCACAAGATAGCAACAGAAGCAGCTCTCCAGCCACCCAACTGGTCTTCAGCCCTTCCTGCACCAAAGCCACCTCATGGGCACTACGGAGATGCAAGGCCAGGAGCAAAGAAGGGGTCACATTCTGCTTTGTGCAGCACCCCAGCTGAGGATCTTTCCTGCTGCTCAGGAAAGGAGGATTGGAGGCAGGGACAGCCTAGCTATTGTCAAAGCTGGAAACTTGTAAACTGAGAGCATTTGACCCGGGATCAGACAGAGGGAAGGATGCTTTCACAAGGTCAGTCTCCTATAGCATCAATATTCAGCCTGAACTTGCACTTTAAAAGCAGGTTGGGAAAGGTCTGCTGCAGATGCCTCTTCCTTATACAAGGGGATGCTCTTGGTTGGGGTGGAAGCATGGAGATGAGCTGGGAGCTGCTGTGCTCCTACAGGGCTCAGGTGCTGGTGGGGAGGAGGGCTTTGAAAGCTCAAATGGGGTAAATTAATAGCCCTGCCAGGGCTGCTCAATGCCAGCAGAAGTAAAAATCCTGATTAAGAGAGTCTCTTTTTCTCCAGCTTGGGTTTAGGATAGTTTAGTGCAGCCAGGTTTAGGATGCACTGAATGAAGAAAAAGAGCCAAGGGAGTTGCAAAAGGTTTGGATGCAGTCACAAGCTCCTGTTCTCTCAGCTGGTAAAGGCAGCAGCAGAGGGGGAAGAAAAAAGGACATTGCCAATGATGGTGGTGGTGGTGGGTAAATCTCAGTTTCAAGAATCTTACCCCCACTCCTACATCATTTAAATTTGGGAAGCTCCTCAAAATATCACAACACTCTGTTTCACTATGATGTCCTAGCACTTCCCCTTCCCTCTCATCAACCCCCTACTATCTCATTAGAAATGCCCTCTCATCTGCTGAAAAAAATAAAGCATCTCCTGGAGCAACAAAACCTCTCAACCAGAGCCGAAGGAAGCCTGTCAGGTTTTACCCTGTGATTGCTCAGGGAAAATTCACCTGCCTGACCTTCACGTCCCACAAAAGAGATGAAATCAAGACTTGCGCAAAGTGCTGCAGGGGAGGGATGGACGGGTGGGTTTGCCCTCCTGGTGACCAAGCTGGGATCTTGCGTGCCTGGGAATCATGTCTGTAGGGGAATAGATGGAGCTGGTATTTTTGGGACCCTGTGACTGGCTGTCCAGCTAGTAATTTAGCAAAGGGTGAGCCGATAATTTCCTGTTGGACTGGTCTGCTGGAAGGGCCTTTCCCCTCCAGGGAGCTGGTGGCTACGCAGCCAAGCCTGAAGATGGACAGGAGCAAAGCATGCTCCCTCCTTTTATAGTGGGACTGGTTTCCATGTGTTGCCGTCATCCTTGGGCTGAGCAGTGCCGTAAGACATTTGAGGCTCTCCCCCGCAGAGGGTAGAGAGTCAAAAGGGTATTAAGCTGTCAGATTGGGGCAAATTATGTGTATAAACAGAGCCCTGTTTTGCTGATTTACACCCTGATAGCACATGGCCCACAGGTAACAAACGCAGCACATCCCCACATCTGCCAGTGGAAGCAGTTTGGATTGACTGACCCATAAAACTGCAAGGCCTGAAGTTATCTGACTTCACATCTACATATACACACGCAAACAGTCACAGCCAGCAAGTGCTCATGGCGTAACACGATATGAGCAATAAATGCTTTCCCCCAGCAAAAGGAAAGAGATTAGATTAAGGCGGCTAAAACAAACTTTAACCACCATGGTGGGAGCTCGACTGGCCTGTCCTTTTACTCGCCTGAATAAGCCATGATGTAGGAAGCCCACAGCACCAGTCACCTCTCAGTACTGGTTTACCACTGGGTGCCAGTTGCCCAAATTAGCCCAGCACGTTGTCCTCCACTCTGTGAAAGCAATCTCACCTTTGTCATTAGAGGAGAGCTGTGTGTCTCTCCTGAGCTCAGAGTCCAGTTAAGACTTGTCTTCACTAGGGAAGGGCCCCAAACCCTTTTATTCCCCTTAGGAAACACTCCTGCTGGGACATGGGGAGGCTGCTGTCCTCTGTGGGTAGAGGGAAGAAGCTGTGGTGTCATTTCTCCCTTCCCATGTGGTTCAACACAGCTCCCTTGACTACATTGCATAATCAAGCCCTACTCCTTCCCACCTTCCCAAGGAAAATCATGGTTACATATGCCCTTGAAACCTCCATCTTTCCCCCTCCAATGACACCAATAAAGCAGATTACCCCCAACTGCTGACACCCGAGGGTGAGAGTGACGAAGGCACAGACGGGTGCATGTCCCTGACACACACTACAGGACAGCATTTGCTTCCCATCATTGCAATTCATGCCTTCACATCATCGTGCCACTGCAGGGATGTGAGCAGCCGCTACATTCCCATTCTGCCCAGCAGACTTCAATGTCAATTGCATGCTTTGGGCAAAAATAACAATTGGAAAAAATAATTGTATTTATCATGTTGGTGACTCGGCCGGCTACATAAGAATGTTACATAGCAAAACCGCAGAGTTCAGCCTGTTTCCACACAGGCAGCAGAACAATGACTGGCAGGAGTCCCCTGACATCAGATACTTGTCTTTAACTCAAGCAATTCTTCTACCAACATCTCTAATCCACCAACCTGGGATGCCACAGTAGCCCAACCTGCAGGTGACCCTGAAGCTGATGGAGATACCACTGGCCAGAAGACAACTTCCAACAATGACTAAGCAGGCAGGAGTACCGTTACGGACTTGCTCAACCATTTGTCAATAGAGGCTTGGAAAGATGTAGGATTAAACTTCGCAAATGTTGCCACGATTCACAGAAAATTAAACTTCCCATGCTTCAGGCAGCAGTGATGGGTGGCAGATTATGGAAAAGGCAAATGATGGCTCTTCCAGAGTCATCACAGACCACACAGTTAGGTGAACTGCAGCCATGCCTCTTACTGTGACTTTCCACCCTTCACAGCACTGCATGATATTTCAGCTTAGACTTACCTTCTTTGCTTAGCCTGCTAACTCTGCTCCTGTGCAACCCACCCACTACACTTGCACACTGCTTCACTTGCATAATTTGGCTCATTAGAACATGCTGCTGACTTGCTTTACTGATACATCAGAGGGATTTAAGATAATGCAATGCCCATCTCAAAGAGTCCAAATAAGAAAAGCAAGTGAAAGCTCAATAGCATGAAAGGTTCCATCTTGTCCAGCTAATGTCTGCCACAAAAATCCTGCCTGCCCTCTTGAACTGTAGTTACTGAGCAGCCACTCTGAAAGTTACATTGGATCCAACCATAAACCAACTCATCTAAACAGAGTCTACCCAAGCACCAAGCAAATTCAGCTCCGCAGCTTGTTGCATGTGGACAGGTCATCCTACACAAGAGACAAGATGGGGTGAGAAAGGGAAGAGCAGTGCTGCCCCTTTTGGATGCAGTGCCCAGCTGGATAGATTAGACAAAACATGAATTTGTTCCTAAGAGACTTCTAAGCAAATATAAGTTAAAATGGGTCCCTCTTGGATACAGTGTTCACTGTCTTCTGACTCTATGGTGTGTAAATTATGTCAGTTGTAGACTCCCTCGGACCTCATTGTATTGACATAAAAACATCCTGAGGCATTCCTCTACTCACAAAGTGCAAACAGTTGGCAGTGACTGATCTGCCACTTGTCAATGAATTCCCCTAGCCTGATCCTGCAAAATAAAATGCATTAGCCTAAGCTACATTCAAGATGCAGTAAAACTATCCCTGGCAACAGCAGGCTCCTCTCAGCAAAACTTTAAGTGCTTTAGCTCTTGTTTTATAAACAACTTAAACATCTAGAAACACTAGTGCAACCATGCTTAAATCAGCCCTAAATGTTGATTCACTCTGTGAATACAGGTTGTGGTGGACATCCATGTCCTCCAGGTCTTGCTGTGCTAGCTGATGGTATGACCACAAGATGCTCATAGCCAAGTCCCTGAAGACGCTGCCTCCCTACAACCCCATTGATGCATATCATCTTTTCAAGCTGAGATGGACAAGAACCACCTGTCTGGGAAGGCTATAGGTAAGGTAATATTTCAGCTAGCTTTCACAGTGAACGTTGATCTGAAGCCTTGGAAGTAGCAGCCAATACCCCCTACAGCAGTTTTAAATTAATTTTGAGATATTCATCAAAAAAAATTATACTACACTATCTGAAAAATCACTTCTGATTTTTTTTCACCTTTGTGCATAGACCAGAATAAAATGTGTCCAACACTAGGAACAGTTCTACCTCTCCTGTATCACTGGAACTTTTTATACAGAGTTCAATGTGAGCAGGACTTCAGCTTTTACTCACAGGCAAATGTCAGTTACTGACCTGATCATGCCATTGTAGCAATGCTGGTTTAATCCTGCTGAGATCCCGGTATTCTGGAAGCCATGAGTTACTGAGCCTGGACAGAGCTCCCAGATGATACAAGTTAATTCCTGATGAAACAGACTCCTTGAAACCTTAAACTGAAGCCTTTTCATCTGAATGTCTCCACACTCAGTTTCCAGTCGCTGCATAGTGGTCTAGAGAAAGGGGAAAAAAAAAAAAAAAAAAAAAAAAGTATCTATTTCACACATCTGCAAACTGGGTCCAACTCTGTCCCCAACTTTGCTCTGGTGGCTCAATACACAGGGTCACTCAGGGCTTTGCCATCCTTCCCAAACTTCCCCAAACCCCTTCCAACATATTGATATTTTTACTCATCACAGCAGCACTACCTTCAGGAGCAAATGAGACTCTCTTTTTCTCTTTTCTACCTCCAAGTGTCCTCCCACTCAGTTACAGACTGGCACTAGGACCATCCATTGAGCTGTCTTTTGTGTCCTGCTTCCTGGAGTCCACTGTCCATATTTGCAGCTTTTATTCTTTGTTCTTGCATTCACCTGCATCACCATATTTATTGTTTCCTTGAGCTTGGCTCCCCAAGTGCTCTGTATTCCTCCCTATCAGTGACCTCTCCTCTTCATTATTTACCACTTCCTGACTTGTTACACCATCAGCAGACCACATCAGTGGTGATTTTACATTTTCTTACATGTCATTGATAAAGATATTAAATGCAAGAATACTGGAGGGACTTTGCTACAAACACAGCTGGAGGATGATTTACAGTTACATTTGGAGACCTGTCAGGGAGCCAGGTTTTAATCCATTTAATGCACACCCTCTTGATTTTATACTGCTCTAGATCCTTAATCAAAATGTCATGTGGTACCAGTCAAATGTCTCATAGAAGTCTTGTACACTACTATCACTTTTATCAACTGAACCAAAGTGAGACATCACATTCTATTTTCCATGAACTAATGCTGATTGGCATTAATTGCAATTTTCTTCCTTTAATTGCTCATGGACTCCCATGAGCAAGGAGTAACCACACCGTTAACAGCATCCCTCTGACTCATCCTTGGCCACAGAACATAGGTATTTTGAGAACAGGGATCCTGTAAAACTCAAAGCTGGAGCTGGTCACAACCAAAGTTGTCTACTGTCTGAAGTGGCACAATATGTGAATCATGGAAACAACCATGGACTTGCTGAGGGCTTTGCTTCTTCCAGAGGTCTGGAAGGGTAGGTGAGCTGCTCCTGTCTCAGATACTAAAGAGAGGCTGTGAAGGATGGCTCTAGCAGACAGGGGAATCAGCCATCACCAGTCTTTGAGATAGCACTGAGATCCACACCAAAATCACCTCCCCAAGTAAAAATGTAGATGTGGTCAGGAGAATCTTCTTCATGGCAGAACGAGTGATACAAAAAGTTTGCATCATTGCAAAGAGGCCAGAGTTGTTTATTCAGCACACAGATGAGACCAAAAAATGTTTCTAACAATAACACAGTGGATATTATCTTGCTATCACAACTATTTGGATCTGTTCCTTGAAGGTTGGAAGTAAACCATTAGCTCATGCCTGAGTCAATGCTTTGGCTCTTTCAGCGCTCCAAGTGAAGTTTAGAGAGCAGTCCCACAGAACCTACCCCTGATATTAAAACATCTATAACCCTGAGTTGTTCTATGGGGGTTTTTTTGGTAGTTGTTTTTTTGTTTGTTTTGGTGTGTGTGGGTTGGTGGTTTTGTTTTTTTTTAATTTGCAAATCATTGTCTAAGTGGAAGCAATTCTTCATCAAGGAACTGTGGAGAGTAAAAGGGAACAAGAATTTTGCTTCAAAAATCAGAAACATGTTGGTTTTCATATTGATGTTGGTATTTAAAAAAAAATGGAGCAGAATAAAATGCTTTAACTCAAGACTATTTGTTAGAGAAGGTACTATTTTTTTACTTTAATGATTTAAACAAAACTGAAGACAATTTATAGGAAAAAGGCTTAATGTTTAGTAGGAGAAGGACATAAAATGAAAGATGAGGTCCTTCCAATGCAACAGCTCAGTCGCATCAAGAGGAAGTCACTAAACATTTCAGCATCGCTAAAACTGCACTTATTTCCTATAAATGTTTTAGCTGAGGGATTTTTGTAAACATCAGTCCTGTACAGTTACTCCTGGAATTCACCTGCAGCCCGTCTCATTTTGCGAGTGCAATCTTTAGTTAAGAGTAGAGATGAAAACCTAATTATTACCACAAAAAATAATTGCTGTAAGAAGATCTGCTTGGATGAAATAGAAGTATCCAATGTACCCACCTAGAAAGCTCTTCTGAAGTGGGAGTTTAGCAGTCCCATACATCCAAGCATCAGAAGCAGAGGAGAGTGGAGGTTGTAACACTGCATCTCCCCAGACAGAACATTCTCTGTAGGGTTGGTTCCCCCGCCCCTTTTTCCACTTGTCCAACACTGAAGAAAATGACCGTACTGGACAGTAGAAATGTTTCCTTGCTCAGTGCTAATACATGGCTTCTTCCCTGTCTCAGAGAACAACACAGCAGACAGTGGTTTTCAGCTGTAAGAAACTTTCTGGCCGTGCACTTTTCATCTTTCCTCTGCTTAAGGCAAAATCTTGGCAGAGCATGCTGGAAAAACACAAAGGATATTGTAATGTTGGGGTTAATGGCTATGCTGCTGAAAACTTTGCAGAGCCTTTGACTTATCTCATTAATGAGCCAGAGAGCTGCTTTGGCATTTGATGTCACCTATGCTTCTGTAACAATCCCCATTATCAATAAATCTCAGCAAACATCCCCTCACTGCCACCCAAGCGCCTGTGAGGGTGCTAATCCTCAGCCAACACTCACTTGACTAAATTATTTTTAAAAGATGATGTGGCTAATACTCCTTATTCCAGAGAATCCTGTATTGTTTTCCTTGCAAATTGCTCCTCCAAAAGGATAAAAGCTACAGCTTCTCACTTTCCACTCCAAAATAATGCTTCTGGAGCAGCAGCCTGTGAACTTCCCCAGGAAAAGTGAGATCTGGTGAGTCACAGCCCGGTCCCCAACCATGGCTGAGCTTGGTGCTACTGGTTGGTGGGGCTGTCTAGGGGCCATGTCTGCGTCTAATCACACACTGCTCTTTGTGCAGTGCATTTATGGCCGTGTCCCTCCATAGGGATTAGGACGTCCCTCTCGCCGGCGGTGCCGGGGCAGCAGGAGCGAGGCCATGCAGGAGTCAGCGGCATTGAAGGGCTCTGTGTTGGCAGAACAATGGGTTTGCTCCAGGCACAGCTACTGACTTTTAACAGCTTTTTGCCAGTAACCCCGTATGGGATTGCATCATGGAAAATCCTAGTGGAAAGCCAGGAACAAAGGAAAGATGTCAGGCTGCTTTTAAAAGGGACTTGTTTCTGGGGCAGAGGAAGGCCTTTGGTGGCCAGGGTGGGAAGGCTCAGCCAGAGGGACCTGGGCTCCCTTAAAGACTGGAGGCAAATCTGGAGACATACACCAGACGGGAGAGCCGGAGAAAAGGGCAACACTCAGGAGGAGGTGGCTTTGCCTCATTCTGCAGTGCTCCTACATTGTCTAGGGATGAAGTCTGTTTGGAAAACATTCCTATGCAGACATTGAATCCCTTTATTAAATTGTCCCCATGGTCCCCAAAGAGTTCAGAGTGCCCATCGGGAGAGAAGATGCAACAATGCCCATAAGCTGCTGAGCTCTCATCTCTGATCCAACATCCCCAGAAAGGGAGCCAGGCAAGGAACGTGTCCCTGAAAGCCAGGACTGGGGACACTGCCTGGACTCTCTCCAGGCTTGGCTAGCTGGAAAGCACCCAGGGCTGGATGTGTGACACCATACCCAAGGAAGAATGCAGGCAGAGCTGTAACAGAAGGTTTTGGTCAGGAGATGCTCTGCTCTTCAATAGAGAAGCCCAGTGAAAGGTGCAGAGTTACTACTCCATTGCTGCAGGGATCAAAGCTGCAAGTGATAGCACTTTGCAAGCCTGATGAGAAACTTTTAATGGGCGGTTAGAAAAGCAACGCTACTTCTGCAAATATGGAAGAGAAGAGCCATAAGTACTTGTGAGAAGAGGGAAAACTCCCAAGAAGAGCCCAGCAAAGCAGCCCTATGCTGCCCAAGCATATGTTCATTGTTGTAGGCAGTAGGGACGATGCGTGACTTCAGCTCTGGTGGGTTATCTAATGTACAAAGAAATACCTGCTTCTTGCCTGCTTTTCTAATTCTAAACTGGTCTTTGTTTAACCTTCCAGGATGGCATGTGGAAAGATAGTGGAGAGCAGGTGTATGAGACTCCAGTTCCTCCTTTGGGAGTCCACTCAAAGCACACCATTTCTCATTGGCAATGTGAAGACAATCTGACCAACCAGTGCAATGCATTTAGATGTCATGTCATGAGGAAGGGTCCTTAGGTACCATGCACAGAAAGGAATCAGCAGAGGTTGTTAAGCAAGTCTGGAAACCCAGCACATTTGCATTCTTATTAGCTATATGGAAAACAGTCCAGGGGTCTTACATGTTGTCAGTTTTAGGGCATGAGTGAGAAAGGGGATTGCAAAAGGACCTCTTCCATATTTGCCTACAGACATCTCTGCCTTTCTCTTCCACTCAATCCTTGGCCAAACAGTCTGGATTTTGGACAGAAAATCCCTCCAAAACTTCAATGCTCCCATGCTTGTAAGCACATGGGGCCGGCTGGCTGGAGCAGAGCAGCGGTTGGCCCTGCTCTGGCAGCACAGTCATACCCGCAGTGCCCAGCCAGCTCACACTGCTGCTGGCTGGCAACAGCTTCACTTCAGCTCCTGGTCCTGGCACGCTCTGTGCTTGGCCAGTGGCACTGGGCACTGCTTTAGGCCACCTTAGTCTTGATAATGCTGCCAGTGCCACTGGATGATAAATACCTGAAAGCACAGTTTGTTTGTGTGAGAGCTCCAGCATGTGCTGGACATCTCAATCACCTTGCCCAGTCATCTCCTAAGGTTACAGCTCTAGCAAGAGGAGTGCACCCCTCCCCTGCCCACACCACACACCGTGCTTAGGGACAGTACTGCCCACTGCAAATACTGTGCAGTAGAATCATTCTATCACCAAGTGTGAGGGGACTGGGAACACTACTGCAGTTACAAAACTGGCATTATATGGGGTTTTGCTTGTTAAGCTTTGCTACTATGAATTGCAAGAAAAAAAAAATACTTCCCACCCCACCCCAAATACTTCTTTTTCCTTAATGCCCTGAGAAATCTTCACAAGAAATTGAAAAAGAGTGAATCTGATGTCAGCTGAGACTCTTCTGCCAGCAGCTTAATTTATGGCTTGGAGGTGGCTATGTGTGTCTGAAACATTTTTACCCTACAATTATCAATTTAAATAAATGGCTCAAGTTTGGTCTGCCTTTATTCACATTCTTTTATGCTTGTTTTACCAATAATATTCTAACAAAGGCATTTACTGTCAGGAACATTTACCAAAATGACAAATAATAGAGACCTTATAAAGACAGCAATTCAGGCCAGAATCTGGTTCTGAAAGTCACGTACTAATAGTATTTAAGAGAAGAAACAATGCCGTGTGAACCTTCACCCAAGCCAAAGTCACCAGTACAGATGAGATTTCAACCATTCAGTAGCAACGGGTTCATTATCAAGATATATTGCCTGAATTATTCCTAGATGTTATTCAGAGAATTATTTCAAATAATTAATATATGTAAGAAAATTACTGGCTCTGAACAGAAGAATTGAACTTGTCACATTAGAACTGAATAAATGCCCTGCAACTATTCACTGCCCTGCTTCTGGGTACACTAATTGCAACTGATCCAATCTTTAACCCCATTGGGGGCAAAGGAAACCTTTTCCTGTGGCTCTGCTTGTTGTGGCTTGGGATACAATCCCCAAGGACACCCTCCTTCTCTCTGTAGAGAGATTGTGACCTTATCTCATGGGATTTTCATTGTATTTCAGGAAGGAGACAAAGTTTCACCTTTCACTTACCCTAGGGTAATTCCTGTGGTCTTCAGCAGAGCTGTCGTTACACCTCTCTGCACAGGAGCAGAGCTGCACCAGGTTTAATCTTGTCCCTGGTTCATTGTTTCAGCATCTCAGAGGAGGTGCAGAAAACACCGTGAGCAGAGGAAGGTGCTAGCAGCAGCAGGCAAGACCCGGCACTCCATGGCTGGTTGTCATGGACAGCTGGATAGCAGCTCTCCCAAAACCAGGGCTGGCTGGAGCCTGGGCTCAGCACCCCAAGAAACACAATAGTCTCAATGCTGTTTGTGCTGTCTCAGGTAGAGAGCATGGGCAATATGTCCAGGCATAGATATGGAAGGAATCGGATCCAGAAGCTGAAATCTCCAGTTCTGTGTCCTTGCAGATAAATGCAACATCCATGCAATGACCCAGAGCATGCCATCAGTGGTCTTGGAGCCAGGCCCCCTCCTTCTCCTGGCCTGTAATGGGGTTGGAAAGGGCAGGTGCAAGTCTGCAAGGTGGCAACAAGAACCAGAAATCCACAATAGTCATCTATGTTGGTAACACCTTCAACAAATTTTTTTTTTGGTTAGATTTTTTTTGTGTGGTTTATTTGGGGTTTTGTGCCTGCACTACCTTTCAAACACCAGATATTGGTGTGTATCTCTGTGCCCACAGTGCAACACAACCCCATCGACCTGCATTTGCACCACAGGTGGCTTGTGTCCCACATCTCCTGACCTTCACAGTCACATCATGTATCTCCATTACTTGTATGTGCAGCCTTATCCCTGCAGTCCTTCCCCAGCACATGTCATGAAGCTCAAGGAATAAGGGTGCAGGATCAGGCTTCAGGTAGAGAGGAAAAGATATATAGAGATACAGAAGACAAATGGAGTAACTAAGGGAAGAGACATGTTTACATGGAAGTTGCCAAATAGGTGACTTGTTAGCTGCATTATGGCCAGGACATTCATTGTTTCTTGTCCTTTTATTACCAAGGCCTTGGTCCCTTGGTAATGCAAGGCCAGGGTAGGCTTAACTTGACCGAGGGCAGGACCAAGCACTGAGCAGGTCTTGGGTTTAGGTAGCAACAGAGGTCAATTTGGGGAATGAGTCTGCATAAGTAGGGTTTGAAGAGGGATTTGGGTGAGGAAGGTGCCCAAGGGTCATGGCAGACTCCCTGGAAAGACCCTGGACATACAGCTCCATGCTTGGGAGCATCCTGGCTGCCCTGAAAACAGAGACCCAAGGGCCAAGACAACTTTTCTGCCATCAGTTGCACCAACAATCAACACAAAAAGTAATTGCAATAACTGGTAGGATCTGAAAGAGGTTCTTTGCTGCCTCCCCATCTCCCCTCCCTTTTTTATTTGCCTGAGTGACAGAGGATTTAAATGCAAAGTGGATCTAATGCACACCCTGAAGTCGGCTGGCAGTATGCAAATGACCTGTCAGATTAAAATCTGAATGAAAGAGATAACAAGCTTATCTTCATAACAAAAGACTCTTACGGGCAAACTATTTGACGCAGTGTTGATGTTTGTTTTAACCCGTGGACTTTGGACAGTGCAATATTTCAGGGGCTGTGCTCCCCCCTGCTCTGTGCTCTTGCATATGTGTGTGTGTGTGTTTGCACTTGCAACAAAAGGCAAGTGCTATGATAATAAGAAGAGGGGAGAAGCAAAAAAAAAAAAAAAAAAAGAAGCCTAGTGAGGGCTCTAACAGTGGATTTCAAAGTCTTCTTTTGGGGGGGTGGCTCCTCAGAGTCAGTACCAAACAAACCAGCAATAGGTCAACTCTCACTTGCGATCAGCACTACAGCTGCAGTGAGAATAAGCAAACACAGCAGCAGGGAAAAGAATTAAAGAAGAGGGCTGGGGGTGAGGCGGATGATTTATTCTTCTGGCACGTGCAGAGGGGCTGGAGATGGATCAGCTGTATTTATTCTGTGAAAAGGGGAAGAAAAGGAGGCAAAAGAGCAAAGCAAGTTTCATCGCACCAGAGAAAACAAAGATTTTCAATAAACTCCCCATCGCCACCCCCTCCCTGGAAAAAGGGGGAGAGGGGAAAAAATAAGCTGCAGGTGTTTGCAAGGGGTCTGTATAGAAGCCACGCGGGGAATTAGCAACTGAGGCAAGTTGCCTTTGGAAAAGGAATCTGCCCTGAATAGATTTGCATTTCTTAATTTAGGGATCATCAGCAAACAAGAGCCAGAGAAAGCACCCCTCTTGCAGCACTGGGGGCTTCAAAGTGAGGAGGGCCCTGTGTTCGGGAGGCCTGCGAGGCAGCCAGGCTGGCTATTTAGGCTGGCAGAGCTCCCGCTGGGGCTGGACTTCTTCCACGCTGGTGCCGACCGGACTCCCAGCCCTGAGTCCCTCTGGCCACCCTGCTTTATCCTCCTGATACAATAAGTAGTGTGTGATCATTGAACACCATGTTCCTCGCCCAGAGGTACCACCACCAAATCCTCCCCTTTCAGGTCCTTCCCAATCCTCTAAACCCCCTCAGTTAATGCCCTGGCTGCTCTGCTCTCTGCCTGCTGCGAATTGAAAGCCCATTGAGAAGAAAAAAGTCTTCTCCCAAAGCCCTCCAGTCAGTTCTCAAGATACCAAGCAGAATTTGCAAGCTTTCCACACACTGCAATTCACCCCAATGACAACCCCTTTTTCTGCAGTGGATAGCAGTGATGTGCCCATGCCACAAAGATAGCACCAGAAGCAGAGCCCCAGCTCTGAACACCTTGGCAAGGGCTAGATTCATGCCCTTTCACACAGGCTCATCACCCTTGTTTCCCTGACGTGTATGCTTGCCTGGTCTGTTTGGCTCAGTCCAGCTGGGCTGGGCTGCACCACCAAACCATGGCAGTACCCACCAAACCACTGCAGTGCTCTCCACACCTTGGAGTAGCAATGAATCCCAACTGCATGGCATAGTTTTCTAATGGTTTTCCCTTCACAAGAAAGCCTGTCCCCTGACGCTTGGTTTCAGTATTTTGGAAAAAATCTCTGTGAAATATCTTCTAAGCCCATATTCTACATTAATCAAAATGTTTCTCACCTCCTTTGTAGTACGTGGGTACGTTACTGATTCAGTGAAGTCAAAAGAAGCAAGGGTTACACAGTGTACGGATGGTCCTCAACAAAATTGACTTATTTGGGCAACTACAAACTCTTGCCTAAAAAGGCAAGGAGATTTGGTCAAGTTCTCTTATTGAAGTCTCAGAGACAGAAGTTGACCAAACCCTCAGTGAGCTTGCAGCCTTCCCTCCCCCACAGCTATTCCTTAGAGGAACATCTGTTCTTCAAATCCAGATGATTAATAGGCTAAAATTTCTGTGACATTCAGCAAGATAGACTGTCACCTCTCAAACACTATGCACTGGGCTGACCTGGGCAACTTGCTGCTAAAGGCTTGGGAAGGTCTCTTCCAGAATTCAACACAGCACACACTTGGGCATACTTGTAGCATAAAGCAGAGCAGATCATACAATCTCAGACACTGTCTTGCCATAAAAACACACTGTGGGATCAAATGCATTGCTCTGTCTGCCACATGATGCTGAAGGAAGCACAGATCTATCATGTATCATTTGCAATGAAGCAGGAGTCCTCAGAGCAGAAAGGCTCTGAGACAGATCTCAACTTAGTACATCAACTGTATTTGAAAGCAAGTAATGAACTCCATGGATAACCGAAGAGCATGAAGAGGCTCCAGGACTGCAACCTCCAGAAGGACAAGGGAGGGCTGGATATAGGATGATTTATGCGGGATGTTGGCAGGAGCACATTTAAAGCGCTGGCACGCTCTGCAACAGGAGACATGGTGCCTTTGCTGCTTGGCTGGGGAAAAAGACACTATAATGCCAATGTAATTGTTTAAGAACTATTTCAATTTATGCACATTATGCAAATACAACATACCATGAACTGCCAGTGTGGGGTTGAGGAGCAGTGCATAAGGGCGGTCTTTGCACAGGACGACTTCCCACACATGCTCTGTGGTGCTTGCCAGGCTCAGTCCTACACACTACAGAAACATACCCTCTCCAAGCGCTCTGTGGGAGACAGGCTGGAAGGGAAACCCCAAATGTAGTTGTTTTGGATGAGATTGCAGAGCATGAAACCACAGGCCTGGGAGAGCCCTCCAGGGCAGGTCACTGCGCTCCGTGAAACGGCCTTTCAATTCTGGAAGGCAAAAGCAGAAAGAAATGTTATATAGAAGTTAAAACAATGAAGAAGGATCTGAGCACTGTAAAACTTAACCATTAGGTCCTTCCCAATCCCACTTGACAGCTCTTGCTGAGCATAAGATGAGACTCCAACAGATAAACCTGCAGACGCAAGAGAACAGCTTGAGTGAAGAATGTGAGATACACAGAATTGTAGTATCAAAGAGTCATTTAGGTTGAAAAAGATTTTTAAGATCATCAAGTGCAACCATAAACCTGACACTGCCAAGTCCACTACTAAGCCATGTCCCTAAAAATGCCACGTCTATGCGTCAGTTCCACCAGGGCTGGAGACTCAACCACTTCCCTAGGCGGTCTGTTCCAGGGCTTGACAACCCTTTTGGAGAAACTTTCCATAATATCCATCCTAAACCTTCCCTGGTGCAACTTGAGGCCATCTCATCTTGTCCTATCACTTGTTACTTGGGAAAAGTGACTAACACCCAGCTCACTTTAACCTCCTTTCATATAAACCAGCGTCTTCAGACAAACAGCTTTGAAAGAAGATAAATACCTCTGCCAAACTGCTGGTCCTTTTGGCAATGTTATTATTGTGCCCTGGTGCTCTAGCACCATCTGGATTTGGATCCAGATCTCACTTCAAGAGTTAGTTTCATCTGTAGCACTCAGCCACATGAGCATAGAAGGCAGTGGCCTCTGGGAACAGATCTGCAACCTCAGAAACCGGGGGTACATTCACTGTGGTTGTGAAGTAGAAGAGTAGGTCAAATAGATTGGGAGTCATAATTAATGCAACAACTCTCACCAGCTTTTACAGCTATGGAGAATCTATGGGTGAACAGTGATTCCTTCCAATTTATTTAAGGCTATTTCCTATTCTCACTTGTACTGTGGCTGTTGCTGTACTGCTTAGCTGTGATCAGGGGCCACACAGGCACATGAAATGGCTTCTTAACTGGGTAAGTAGAACTCCCTCTCAATTCCGAGAGAAGGGGTGAATTCTCACCCTTGTCAAAGCTACTTGGCACAAAAAGTAAATGCCGGTGAAACATGTTGGCACAGACAGACATGGGAACCAGACAAGGGCAAGTATACAACCAAAGGGTCTGGTGTAAAAAGCAGATTTTCAGTCCTACAACACTTACCATAGCATTTTCCATATTCCAGAAAATAGCTCTGCTGGGCCCTTTCTCCCACACCTAGGTTTTCAACGCTGGCTTGAAAACGTTTTTACTGCAGCTGCAGTTTTAGCTCCCAGAGGCCACCAAAGAGATGAAACCATAGGCGAGGGATTTTCACACAAACTGTGACTTGGGTGCCTAACTTTGGGAAGTTGGTCCCTAAATGTTCCTTTCAGAGGCGCACAGATAAATTAGGAAGAGGAGCAGGTGTCTTAGGATAAGCAGCACAAGTAGCCCCATATTCCTCAGCTGGAACAAAGAGTATCTGGCCTTCAGAGCTTTGGGGAAAGCCTGAAAATATAATTTTTAAGTACCTTTAAGGTTTCAAATACAGAAAAGAAGGCAAAACCTTCCAATGCAATCAACCTTTCAAAAACCTCCCCTCTTGCAAACCAAGGTCATTGTTTTGGCTGATGTGTTGGATTGTGACCTCTAAATCTTGGACAACACCACAGCAAGGAAATAACACATTTGTAATGACTCAGCCCAAGGATTTGCAGAAAACATAGTCTGCTCTCTTCTGAATAGGAATCCTGAAATATTCACTGCCAAGACTAAACTTGGGACAAAGAAATAAGTAGGAATGCACAGAAAATTTAGGTCCTGGTTGTAGAAGGCTATTTTTCTTATGATAATTCCAACAGTATGAATAACAAGTGTTTAACCAGCATGCCTGATTAGTCACAGGTCCACTGGGACATGCTGTCACTAAAGAGGAGCACCCCAAGCAGCACAGCTCTGCAGTGTTTAGGGCTCATTCTCACCATATGGGGCTCTACCAGGTCAAGACCTTGCCTAGTAGATCCAAACCCCTCCTGTTGCTTGCTGAACCTCTGTTCAAGACAAGAACTACCCTTAAAACAGAAACTTCTTGGGAAAGGGCAATCCTAACTCCACTAAAATAAACACCAAAGCTCCATCTGGATTAATTATGTTCAGTATTTCATGCCATTGTGCCTTTAGAGTGCCTTACACAACTTTGGTGCTATATAAACAGTAATAAGCCATGAAAACAGCATTTCTGCTCTCGTTCTCCTTTACATCATTTGCTTGTTAGTGGTTTTGGTTTTAAGAAATAACAGTGATCAAAAATCTGTATGCTAATTAAGCCTATGGGGGCACATAAGACAGAACCTCCGTTGTGCTGGGTATTCACTTTTGGTTTTTTCTCAGCAATAAATCCAACCAGCAGGATCCTCAGCTGGCATGACTCAACACAGCTCATTTGAACTCACACAGTGACATGCTGCTTTTCTGTAGTAGAGATCCTGGCCCCATCTACATAAGCAAGAGACTGTGTTTGCTCCAGAAAGGTAAGATAGTATCTAGAGAGAGATGACACTACCAAAATAAGGGTGGGAGGGTAAAGCTAGACAGCTGAAACAAGGCAGACAGGCCTGTGACAAGCTGGAATTTAATTTTTTTTTTTTTTTTTTTTAAAGGAAGAGTCACCACTGATGGGAAATATCTCTCTGGACACTGTGTGCAGTTTGAGACCACAGTTCCCTTTCTCAGAGCCCACATGGAGAGCTCTTGAAGATTTTGGCTGTGTTCATCCAAAGACAGTTTTAAGCTGAGTTGCTTCCAGACAGTTGGGTGGAGAATTTTTTTTTTTTTTTTTCTGAGAAGCAAACAGTGTCTAGAGGATGCTGCCCCATCAGAGACCAAGCTATCACATCTTAACTCATGAGGCACACTGTCTTCCAGCCCTTAGCTCCCTGGGCTAAAAGTGCTGCTGATATGTGTGTGAAAACTCCATCAGCTGAAGATTCTTTGGGCTGCTCTCCCATGATACCTGTGCACAGGGAGCATCTTCTGACAGTGTTGTGGCTTGGGAATCTTGGGCTCTCTCCCCATCTCCACTGCTTTACCAGCTTTCTTCACTCGTAAACCTTCAGGGACCTCTCCATACCTTAGCCCCCCTGGCTACAAAGCTGACAAAAAAGAAACTCTCCTACTTCCTCAGGTTTTGTCTTCAAATTATTGTGATTTTATCTTTTTTTTTTTTTTATAATAGCAAAGAACAGATGCAGCCAAGATTAAAATCACACAGTAAAAATACACAAGAAAAGGCAGTCCTGCTCCAGACACAGTGTTGAACATAGACTGCAATCAATTTGAACGAGGTTTTTTCTTTTTTTTTTTTTTTTTTTTTTTTTCCCCCAAAGCATCAGCACTTGTAAATAACACTGCGATTCCCTGCCTCACAGAGTTGTTTTAAATCCTTGGTCATTTTGGGTCCTGTATGGAATAGCAGTATGAATATCAGCCTTTTCCACATGAGGCAGTTTATGCTGTTAAATCAGGGCACATGGGAGTAGGCTTACAAGTATTTTACCTGTAGCTTCCAACCAATTGTGCCATTTTTTTCCCCCTTTGGTTACACATGTACAGTGGTGAGAAGAAGGTTGATGGCAATGTAGAAATAGCTAATATACAAAGCCAGAGATAAAGAGCTCTATGAAATATATATATATATAAAACATAAAAAACCCCAACAATAAAAAAACCAACACCAAAACAATACAGAAAATCCCCTTGCATTCCTGAATCATCAGGAATTGACTGACTTACACCCTTGGCCATTTAAGTATGAAATAAATAAAGAAGATGTTGTTCATTTTGTCTGTGTGTCTAATCCCACATTCTTGATACAAATGCATTTAACCTTATCCCTTTAAAAGAGCTCTGGACAATCAGAATCATCTTTACAGAAGACTGCGCCTGCTTTTAAATTAGCTTTTTAAAAAGCAGTCATTCTCTGTTTCCCCTTTTCCAATTCCTATTCACACTTGGTGCAGATAAACCCAGGCCAGAGCTAGGAGCCCTCTGAAAGTTTAAATGGAAACCATGCTTCAGAAGAGCAGTGCTTTTCCCCCCATAGCAAGTATGCACTTTGCTGCCTGCCCAAGACCATCAGAGATTCAGAGATTTTGTTTAAGTGTGTCAACAGCCCCTCAAATCACAGAAGTTTAGACAAGCCAGCTTGCAAAACAACTACACCAGTCCATGGCACTGCTCATAACTCACCTGGGAGATGGTTTTAGACTCCAGTAATACAACAGAAAACACCTCATTCCCTCAGAAGCATTTCTATCAGGTGCAGGTCAAATCTATTTAACCTAATTTTTGCCTATCCTAGCTTTACATCCAAGTGTCAAGTCCAGCTCCCAGCCACACAGGGAGTCGTTCATTATGCTGACCTCCATGTCAAGTACAAACTTGGGAACCGGTGCAGAATTTGACCTGTGACATTTGTTAATAACCTCCTTATTAATCATCTTTGTCACTTCTCCAGTGCCTCCCATCTGTGGATCCAGAAGCACTTTGCGAGCTGCAGTGAGCTAAAGCGATGGTGCGGGTTAAGAAGGGTATCTCCATTTTACAGCTGGGAACAGAGGAGCAAACAGGGCTATGTAATTAATGGTTGGGAGATGTGGGCTTCTGGCAGAACACATTCCCACAGCTGCAGATAAGTCTTGCCAACGCACAAAACCTGCTCCCATCGTCATCGTGAACGCACAGGGCAACGTCCTCCCATCATGGGGATGCAGCGTGGGAAAGAAGCCATGGTGCTGCAGCGGTGCAGTGCTGCGTGGCTGAAAACCATACAGAAAAATGACAATGTTCGTAGGTGAGGATGGCATGTGCTGGGTGGGGGAATCACAACAGAGAAACCATCAGGGAAAAAGGCTCCATCCTGCAAATGCTGGAATTAAACCACCCTTATCAACACCAGGGCTGCATAACGGTGCGCTTGAATGATCAAATTGCTGTTCTGTCTGTGAGCTCAGGTTAAAATCCCTAATTTAGCTTTAGCACAGGGCTTGCACTACTTACGGGGTAGCTCAGCTCACTGCAGCTCTGCTCTCAGGGATATTGGCACATCTGATGAGACTTTCATGGGGAAGGATGCATCTTGGGTCACATGACCAAGGAGCCAGCAGACAGGACATGAGTGGCCAGGGCCCCTCATGGGATCAGTCTCTGAAGCCCTTGAGCCAGAGAGTTTGAACCAAAGCCCTAGACAGACACAGATAAATGGAAATGTTATTATATACAAATCTGTAATCCCAACTTCGGTATAGTGGGATCCCAACCTAACCCCTTTCAGTCCCTTGTAACTTCGGAAAAGAAGTATTATGCACATGACCTGTTCCATCCTCATGTACAACAGCAAAGCAAGATCCACAGGGTGAGGTAAGCATTTTTATTAGACCAACTGGAAGCACTGCAGGGGAAAAAACAGACAAGTATTAATACCCAAGCTCCTCTTGGTAAGTAAGTGTGCGTAAGAGTATTCCACACTGTAGTCTGCTGATTTTCTGCTGATTTAATAATATCCTAAACAAATTTCCTACAATCTTAACTGAACATTCATATATCAATACTCTCTTATATTTATTATAAAAACAGCCCTGCAAGTTGGCCACAAGAAAATGACAGACTTTGGTGGGTCACACTACACTGCACAACACTCTACTGGAAGCGGGCAAAAAAACCTTCTTACATAACAAAAATGGCTCTTCAAATAAAAATGCTTCTCAAACAGAAACTTTTCAGTTATACATTGCTGCCTTTTCAACCAAAGAAAAAATATTAAAATTTAGAGTGATTTTTCAGTAACAATTCTGCTGTTTTTCAGTACTAAAACCAGTCTGGCTTTACCTTCTTCTGAAGCATTGGAAAAATAAACATCCCTTTAAACTTCTAGTGCAAACTCGGTATCTTCTCCCCCTCTGACTCCGCTGCAGTTTCCAGTACAACACATTTTTAAAATGGGAAAAAAAGCATCAGCATAATTCAGCAATGCATATTTCCAGTAACACTCACTTTGTAGTTAACCTTGATAGCCTCAAACTGCAGCTTAGGCAAGCCCAGACTGCAGAGAACTGACAGAAGAAGTGCAACACAGTAAAAACAGGCTGGATCATACATCAATAAAACTGGTCTAAGTGTTCAGATTGAAACATATAAGATACAACAGGAAGGAAAAAAGCTCCTAATAGCCCCTACATTTGAGACAGGGCAGATGATGTTGCAGGGAAGATGAGGCAGAGACAGGCAGGGCTCCCTGACTCCTGCAGCTCCTGGATCTCCTGCAGTTTGCACTGCAAGCTCCTGCTTGGTCCTGCTTTAAGGTGAAATCCCCCAGGAGTTTTTGCACCCTGTTTTTAAGACATGGGATGCAAAATGGGTTCAGTTATTTATTTTTGAAGATGATTATGATGAAACTTGGGCAATGGGATGGGTCTGATGAGCAGGGTGCTAGAAAGGCATTAGGAGACTGGGGCTTCACAGCTGACTGCACTCCCAGCCCAGGGGATCGCAGCCAAGTGCACACACTATCTCTGTATCTCACTTTCTGCAGCAGTAAAACAAGGCTGTTTCTCAAGAGCACTAAGAGGCTAAATTCATAAATATTTGAAATTTGCTTTGAGATCTCCGAGGGACAGGAGCGCAGCGTGCCAAACCATGGCAGTGCTGTGCACCTTGGAGGCATGATGAGCATTAGCCAATTAACTGCAGATTATTATGTTTAGAGAAATTAAAATAAACTCCCAGATTCTTACTCGGTACAACCAGGAGGGTGTAACGGTCCCTTCACTCTGTAAATATCATTCCTAGGTCCATTAGTGAGGGGTCCCTGTGTTGCAGAGAAGCTGAGACAAGCACCAACGCCATTCAACAATTGGTTATTGCCTTTTTTTTTTTCCCTACAACAGAGGTCATTTGTGAAGGGCTGGGAACATTTGCCTTTTATCCAACCTTATTTTGAGGCTCTCGTTTCTCCTTACCCCCAGCATTTCCCTTCAATACTTTGTATTGTGGGAGGGGGAGAACACAGCAATCCACACAACCGATCGAGAACTCTACCGCCCCTGAGTTTTTGCTTTCCAGCCTGTCCAGCCATAATGGGAGCAGTGGTCAGTTTCCGAAGGACTGGATATCTCCGACTCCGGGAGCGGGAATCAGAGCCATGCAGATAAGGCTGTCATCAGAGATAACAGCAGTCAACAACCCTCAGCGTCATTATCTCAGCAAAGGGAAAAAGCAGGCAGCTCCCCTTAATATACAAAGTGCAGCGGTTATATATGTCTCCTTTACAATGATAGATGGTATGGGATAAAGGGGGAAATTTAACAGAAAGCCTTCAAAGGCAGCCTGCTTCACATCCTTGTGCTCCCAAATTGCGAATATGTTTTCATAAAGGCGGTAAACAGCCTCCCCCCCACCGCCTGCACTCAGGCTCGCAGAGTGAGGTGGCTTCAGCAAAACAATTTCACTGACACGAATCTGAGCTATGGCTTCCCCCCCCGCCCCCGCTTTGGTTAATGGAATTTCTTAAGATGGAATAATGAAGCGGTAATTGTCAAACACACCTAACTGGAAGGCAAACAAATTGGCTGGATCAGGCCTTTTTAATTTGAAAAAATAAATAGAATAAACGAGAATTTATTTGCAATGGTTTGATTGCTCTCTGAAACCATTACACTGTTAAGCCCCTTTATACCTTATAATCAAACTCCAGGAGCACAACACACTCCAGCATGTTGCTGTACTGTGTGAGATTTAACACCCTGCATCCTCCCCACTGCATACACACACACACACCCCATGTACACGACCCAACCTGTCCCCGCCACAGTCTCCTGCTTCCAAACAGGGACCTGTGTGTCAGCGCCACAGCACCAATGGGACGCGCTGTAATTGCCCTTTTAAAATACACAGGCCAGTTTGCGAAGCCCCAGGTGAGCCAATCCCTCAAGAAACACCTTAATCAAACCTCTAGAGGAAGCAGGGCAAAAAAATAAGCAAAGACGTAGGAAAAAGGAAAGCTGCAAAGTCCTAAATAAAACGTCCGGGTCTGATTTCTTTATGTGCAGTTCTGAAGTGAGAAGAAGCACACAGAAGGGCATTTAATTAAATCAAAGGGTAAAGGAGGGGGTTGCCATGCAGCTTGCTATTATGTTACAGTTCACTAAAATGAAAACTTATTTTTAAACCTCTGGTATTAATTTGAGATTATTCAGATACTTAATTAAAAGTGCAGCATGTGTTAAATATTATTTCAACAAAGATTATCATCAAAACCCTATGTAATAAGATCCTTCAATGCTTAGAGCGATATTTTATGCAAATTTTCTATGCCACCAAATGAAGGTCTCTTCAATTCCCCACCCCCCCTTCTTCATTTGCTGCAGCGAAATGTTCCAGGCAGAGGAAAAAAGTTTATAGAATAACAAGGATGCTGCAGATAATGCAGTGCAACAAATAGCAGCTCAGTGGTAGTCACGTTTTTGTGTTCAGCTCCCTTCCTGATACCACTTGGCAATAAAAGACTAGATCAAACAGGCTCCCATTAGAGCTAGAGGGATGAATTTTGCACTTGCTGAGGTTACAGACAGTATAAGCAAGGAGTAAATTTACCCTGGCAAAACCCTGCCAGAGTAAAAAAGGCAGGAGTTTGCCCTTTGTGCATCAGAAATGAACCAACTGTTTATACCTCGATCATATAAGATAACAAGGTTTCCAGGGCAGAGAATATGTTTTCCTGTGTGGGATTTCTTCTGTGGCCTTTACTCCCGCAAATGGAGTCGGTGAAGTTGACGGGAACTAATCCCATAAGATCAAGGTTCAGTGCTAACCTTTCAGTGTCATTTGCACAGTTAGTTGTTTATTTTTGTTTAGTTTTTGTTTGTTTGTTTTTCGGAAAAAAACCCCAAACCAACAACTTGCTCTCCGTAAAACTATTTTGCCTGAAAACAAGCAAAATAAAATCCCAGAAAAATCATCAAATACTTACATGAGCTCCTCTCCTATACTATGGCTTTGTCAGTCCTGCCACAAGCAGACTTATTTACTGGGGCCAGTGCTGCACTTACTCTCTAACAAACACAGGACTGTTCATGAGCAAAGACTTAATTGTTTAAAGTGAATGTAACAGTTGTGAGGAATTGCACATATTGTTTTTAAAATATAAAACATCGATACTTCACAATACAGATGAACTTCTAAAAGAACCCTGCTTGCTACTTAGCACACATTTAATACACTGATTTTTCTAAACACTTGGGAAGGGCTCCCATTTATTAGAAGCTGCTGTCAAAATACAGGAAAAGCAACTACTTTCAGTTTGAGGAATAGATCAAGCATCGTCAAAAAATAGCACAGAAAGGTTCCATAGCACCAGTCATCAAAAATAATGTTTTCAGTGTATTAAAGATTTTGCCCATATCTAACACCCCCAGTGTCACACACATACACTGCCTCTCGTGCATTCCTCACTTTGAATTCACGGCTGTTGTGCAGTTTGAGAGCCCCCGTTAAAATGACAAGCCACGTATATACCCTGCTGAAAACACAAGCCCTGAAAACAGAGCAATGGAAAACACTGCAGCTAAATTACAGCAACTGTTAGTCTCAGACTGTGGTTGAAGGTAAGCTGCACCAGCAACTTGAGCAAGAGCTAATATGGAATAATAATTAAAAAATATCTAAGTCAACAAATCAGAGCATCAGAATGCCAGCCGTGGCTTCAAGCTGAGAGCCAGGAGGGGGATTCCTCTGTGTCGGATAAAGATTACTGGTGTGGCTGTCCTTGGAATGAACTGCAGAAAAGGTGCAATAAAGCGCATTTAAGACGAACAGAAAATTGTAAAGGTGAGGAGCAGAGCTTGTCTGTAACCATTTGCTTCGTGCTTTCTGCTGCTTGCTTTGGTATGCTTGTGCAGCATCGGGTTTGACGGTCAACTTGCCAGGGCAAGCAGCTTGCCCTTGTACTTGCCTGCAAAGTTCAGAGCTGGGCACTGGTGCTACCGACACTGGCGCAACAAATTCACATGGATTCTAAAATGGTTTTCTTTTGCTTTGTTTTTTTAAAGGGTCTTGTTAACAGGCAAAGAGAGAGCTGAAAAAAAGTAATAATCATGGGCTTTTAATACTATGCACATACTGAAAATAGGAGAGTAAGAAGTGCTGAAATAACAACTAAAAGACAATCCATCATGTAATCTACCCATAGCTGTATCTTGAAACAAAGATCTAAGCATAACATATCATCTTGGGTTTCTTATGCACCCACACACAAATAAAAAGCTGCATTTACAGGAACTTGTATGGTCTATATACACATTTACTCGGATGTTCTCCGGGGGTTATTTTTTGCACAAGCTACATAATATTGTTTCTAGGTGTTTGCTTTTCTTGTTTGGCAGTTTGTTGTTTGGAGTTTTTTTGTTTGTTTGTTTGATTTTGTTTTGGTTTTGTTTTAGTTTTTGGGTGGGGTTTTTTGCGTGTGTGCGTGTTTGTTTTTGGGGCTTTTGTTGGATGGTTTCGTTTTTGTTTGTTTGGGTTTTGTTTGTTTTTTACTTTCCTAAGTTATAGGGAAAGTTATCTAGGAAAACACGCCAGAAGCCTCCCCACTATAGATCTGTAATTGTATGCACACAAAGGAAAAAAACACCCCCCAAAAAACCCTTATCGCAGCCGTCTGTTAACATAAAGACGACAGACAAGCGGGACTTCGAATCTCTGTGCAGGGAAAAAGGGTTTGAGAGGTAAAAGCCGTGAGCGAGGCCCCGGCGGCGGCGTGCTGCCCGCTCCGCCAGCCTTGCCCGCTCCCTGCCCGCTCCGGCAGCCCCAGCGCAGGAGGCTGCTGCCCTCTATCGGCACCGGCACCCGGCAGCCGCGGGCCAGCTCGGGAAAGGCAGATTCCCTTCTCTCTGCCCGGTCTCTACTGTTCGATAACGAACGACTTTTTGGTCTGTCAAACCCGCCAGGAACGCCGGTACTGCTTCTGATGTCATCTGCCGCCCTCTGACAACACGGCCCGAAGGACGGTACAAATACTGAGCTTAATGAAGCTGCTAAACAAATATGAAATGCCTGTGTTTTGGCCCACCAGTCTAAACAATGCGATAATAGCAATAATAGCTCTATTCACAGAGTAGCTTTCCCAGTACAGCTCTTGTAAACTTTCACTATCTGAACTGTTAAACAAAACTCTGGGCTTTATCACAGGCCCTTTGTGCTTTATCGCACTACTTTATGTGCTACAAAATGATCCCCAAAAGGGATCAAGACAATCCAGGAAAAGAAGAGGGAGCACAAGATTCCCACAAAAGCAGCTGGCCAGGTTTTATTTATTTATTAAAAAAACCCCCAAACCAAACCAACAAAACAAAACAAAAAAACCACCCAAAACCGAAATAAACAAAAAAAAGAGATGGGACTTGCAATGACCAAGCTGTTGGGGAAAAATAACTTAGCAAGAGAAAAGGCATAAAAATGGAACTGTAAAAGCACTGTCCTTTGGTGCAGCCACTGCTCGCACTGGTGCCAAAAGCCGCGCACTTGCCTGGTCCCTCACAGCACCTAACACGCAAGCGCATCCACACAAACACTCACCTTCAAGGAGCACAAATGTTCCTCTTGATCCTGTCCTCACTTCCACTGGTTATGAAAATCTGGAGAAAAGCCACAAAATTAAGTTAAACCAGAGTGAGTTTAGAATCAGATCTCCAAATATAGTCATTTTAAAGAGTGAACTGTTGTTCCTCCTAATAACGCATAAAATGTTGGGGTCAGTCCTGTTTTCACTGAAGCCCTCATAAATACACATACACAGACTGGTGTCTAAATAGAATCCTATATGTGCGTGTACATCCAGACTTCATTAAATATAATAAATATGCACATTCTTTCTGCACAAACATACATATTGGGATAAGTGCTGAAGCACACAAGAAAATATATTTATTTTTCAGCATTTAAGGTAGCTGATGAGACCAGGCACTGTAAATTTACAGGGAAAAAGTTAAGATTATAATTTAAAGCAACAATGATTGGACTGATATTTTTCAGAAAAGTAGTCAGACATCAGCTCCCAGATGTCAGTGTATCCTGTTCTCTCAGGCAATAGCTACGAAAAATAAACCAAATGGTGGTTTTGGTACTAATCTGAATGTATGCGTGCTTTTCTGCTGAGAGGCACGTAACTGCCACGGTCTCAGAATAGATTAATGCTTCAAGATGAACTGCGAAGCTGGTCAGTGCTGAACAGCCATCCTCTACCAAACATTGTATTTCATAAAAAACAAACCAAGCTAATCCCTTCCTGAAGGTCTTTCAGCCTTACCTGCACCCATCTGTTAACTCATAACAGCTTCAAGAGTAAAGGCTGCTCTTAATTTCTGCATGTGGTGTGAGGCAGAGGACAGAGCTGGTTTTAGAAAGCAAGTTCTTGTGAGAGCGTATGGTGTGATGAAAGCACTAATGCTTCATCCTACACTTTAAAAACATTATCCCATCTTCCGCTGCTTTTAGAAACAAATTAGTTAGTAGGAAAATTAGGCAGTGATGTGAGGCTTGCTGGACAGTATGGTAAAATTTATTATGAAGTCACACTAGTCAAGATTTCTGTCAGAGGGAGGTCAGCTTTCAGCATAAAGACACTGCAGGAGCAGTTACCAGGTCCTGTGGATCACGTTTTATCTTCATAAATGAATGTGTCTCTACTGTAATCGTACATTTGTTTGCCTGTATGGAGGCTCATTAACAGCTGGGTCATACTTGAAATCCTAGAGTTTATGGTATATGCAGGGGAAATTATTTTTCAGATGATCTCTGGTCCTACTTCTCCATAGACATTCAATGCCACTCACATAGCTCACACCCCGCTGCCGTCCAGGCTATACAATGCCTATCAGTTGGTATTTTTAAACGGCCCACATCTATAAGCGTGGCTTTTCATTAGGCAACAGGATGGTTGTTGGTCTTCAGCAACCTCTAAAGGAATACAAGCAACACACGTCTGAAATGCGTTTGCTTTTTTTTTTTTTTTTCCTCTGAAACAAAGCAAGAAAGAGACACACCTCCTTTCAGAAAAAGAAAAACCAAAACCATATCCCAAATGGCAGCATGCTGGTTATTAACTGACTGCACATTTCAACACCAGCTGCCTGAACCTGCTCTCCAAAACATTCCGTGTCCCCACCATCTCTACTAATTACACCAAAAACTCCTTCAATTATTTGAAACTTCCATTATCCAAAATTCTCCCCTTCTCCCCCATTATGTTCAGATAATTGAGGTTGCACAGAGCACACTCGCAGCCAGTTAGAAGAGCAAGCATTATCTTTCAGCTGATACAACTATCAATAGCAAGTGTACAGCGTATGCTACAAAGGCTTTATTGTGCATATGTAGGAAGATAGAGATGAGATAGGGTTCCAGGAGGCAGTTTGTCTAGTGGTTACAGTACAGAGTTGGGTGTCATGAGACCAAAGTTTTAATTACTACCTCTGCTACTGACTCTGTTACTCAGATAAACTGCTCGCTGTCTCTGCATGCCAGCATCCCACCCTGCAAAAATGGGCACTGTGAAAATTACCCACCTTTGTCAAGTACTTAGATATCCTCAGATAAATAGCTTTTTATGCACAACTGCTGAGTATTACTGACCACTTAACTGCATTTTTAAAACCCTTTGGAAAGAAAGGAATAAAAAAAAAAAAAAAGCCAAAAACATTTGAGAGACAGAACTTTGGTTGGCAGAGACTGGCATGGAGTACAGCAGAGCTGTACTGATTTAAATCAAGGCGGATCTGGCCCTTTAAACATAGTTTGCCAAATGTAACGTGACCAGTGTGAACATGCTGTACCCATGCTAGGTACAAACTACCCAATGCAGATTCATACATATTGCTGCAAAGGCTTTATGCCTTATGACAAACTGATACTAGTACTTGGTATTTGAGCAAGAATAACACGGATTTCACTAAAACAATAATTTGTTCATGCTCAGAATGCTCTGACCAAAGTACTTTTGTTTAGTAAGCCCAAAAACTTTCATCATAGAATCAGCAGTAGTGTGTGTCCTCCTCTTGGGTGATGCCAAGTGATGTACATCACACTGACTGCTGTTACAGGGAAGGGTGCCAGACTCCAAAAGCACATCTTAAAATGAGGTACCATTAATGCTTGAACCACATAAAATGAACAAAGATAATAGAAAATAAATGTATTTGAATAATGATGTCTCCTGATTGCAGGTGAGGGACTACACAAGCTCACTGTACAAAGCTGTAGTTGTATGTACAATATACCCAGATATAGTGCAGATGCATTTGTAATCACCATCGACCAAACTCCTTAAGAGCAGGCAGAACAGGACCTGCAAGTAAGGAGATGGCACCTGCCACTCTGCTATCTTTCTGCTTTGTCTTATAAGCATCTGAAATTCTGGTTTAAGGCTTTTCCATGTGGTGATTTCTGTAAATCAGCCTTCTCAACTGGAGCGCAGAGGTGAGGGAAAAAAATCCCATGCTCACTTAAAGCCTTTTATTTCTCTTGTAACATGGACATCTTGGAGAGCAGATTAGCCAAAGGAGAAAAAAAAATAAAAAGCAAATGGTATTACTGGTGACCTAATCCTTCCTCTCAGAAAAAGAAAGGGGAAAGAAAGCCTCTTGTGATCTCCAAGAAGGAACTTGCCTTGTAAACTAGTCTCCTGTTTGAAACGGAAACAAGAATGTGAATCCTGATACAGAGAGGCTACCAGAGGCAGGGAACAGCTTAACAGACCGGAGATTTTCCCTTTCAGTGCAACGCAGGGTATTACACAGGTCCTGCCTACGTTGGAAAAACAGGCAGCAAAAACTTAACAGGTTATAAGATCATTTGGCCGCAAATGCATCCAAATGTGGTTATTTTTATACACTAGGCAGGAGTGTAATCTATGTCCAAGTTTATAAACTGTGGGCTTGTAGTTCATTAAAAGGATTCTGTTACTGGCTCCTCTCTCTTAGGTTATTGTATTCAACCCCCACAAAATGCATTTACAACCCTTTCAAACCTGCCCCTCTATAAAACCAGGAATGCTGCCCCTGGCCCCTCCTCCCCTTAGGGAATGGGGGCAATCAGTGTTAGATTAACTAAATATTTGAAGAAGGGACCCATTTTTACTGGCAAACGTTATTTGGAATAAAAGTTTGCACTTCCTCAAGTCCTTAGATAAAAGAGCAGGGAGGCAGGCACACTGCCTGCCACTGTCCTCTTTTTAGGTAAGAAAACTGAGGTCCGGGGTAAGCCCATGGCAAAATTGAGAACCACCTCCCAGACCTCTTGACTTCAACACTGCCCAGCCCCCTTTGCTGCACTAGGGCAGAGAGTTGGACCATTGAGCCCAGTCTCATCTGCAGCCTCAACAAGCTAAGTCATTCCTAATAGCCAATTTACCAGATGAATTTAACTTCCCATTTTGTCTGAAAATACCCATGATCAGGTTGCTGCTCCCTCCATTTTTCATTGTCCAGAAATACTCAGAGGGTTGAGGTTTTTTGCAATTTCTTTCAACTTCTCCCTCCATTCTCAAGGAGCACCATGGTGGCATCACTTTCCTTCCCTCTAAGCAGAGGACTGGAGTGCTGCTGGCTCTGACACAAGGACACAATTGCCATGAGGAGCTTCCAGGAACACTCACACATTTATGTGCTTTTTTCTTTTACTCTCCAGAAGCACAAACTCCAGTGAAAACCTGAACAACGAGGAACATATGCAAACAGAATGTCATTGTGGCAACAGCCAATTCATTTTTTAAATTCCAAGTAATATCTTCAGACTTCTTTTTTGGCATGATTCCCCAGCTCCTATCAAAGTATCCAATGTCCATGGCTTCCCAAAACATGGTGGCAGATGCCGTTCTGATAGGAAACCAGAAATTCCTTCCTGACCCAGCAGATTACGTCATGACTCTGAAATGCAAGATCAAATCCAATCCAGCTACCTGTCCATCTCCAGCTGCCTATCAATTAGCATTAGACACTAATTTGATTAAATCAATATGTTGAAATTTTATTTGATTCCACCTAAGGAGTATAATTCCCCATGCATGTTCTCTGAAACCCACTAATTTTCCAATGGAATGGGAAACACAGGTTGGGATTTGGAGGCTATTTCTTCGACTTGTTAACATGTGAGCTTAAAACCACAGTAAAAAATAAGTCCATGCAACTTGGTAGAATGAGACTTGCCAGTTTAAGAGAAAATGTTTTTTTACAGAATAACCCAGATGAAAAAAAAAATGTATACATTTAACTCTGAAACCTGAAGTGTTCTTTGAGGGGAAAACGAATACATTTTAGCCTTAAAGGGATCACAGACTGCAATTATATAATTCTTGTCAACTGATGTTAAAGATAGGCTGGAAAGAATGTATGCTGAGGCCCTGCAATAAAACGAGCTCCTTTACTCCTTTCAAATGTTTGCAAGCCTTGGAGGTTATCCAAAGGTCGAATACAGGAAAAGTCTTGGTGAACAGAAAACATAATCATGAGCTTTTTTAATATGGGCTCTTTTTGTAATAAAATAAAATTATGGTAAGGGAAGGGAGGGCGGGCTCTGTCTCCTCAGATCTAGGTCCAGGGGGGCTGAGTTCTAATCAGATGCTGCTGTTCTCCCCTCCTGTCTCCTCCCCAGCCCGTCAGACAGAGAAGCCAGCAGAGATGCACTGGGTGCTGGGTGTGCTGCAGAAGTGCAAGGATGCAAGCCTGTCACTGAAACCTTCCCTGGGATACAAGAACATGTTTTCCAAGAGGAAGATGAAGAGAGATCTTCATTATCAGCCAACCCAGTGAGGGGTAGCAGCACATCCCTGACATCATCCCCTCCCATTATATCAGGGGTCTGCCCCAACAGCCCCCTTTCATGCAGAGAACAGCTCCATACCATGCTGTAGCTGTTACCAATGTGCTGCCACTTCCGGGGTGCACCAAAACAAATGCTGTGTTTCCCACAGGAACACCAATGGAAGCTGACAGTAAGGTGTATGGAGAATATCACATCCAGCTGCAACTACACAGGACTTTAGAGATAGATTGTCAATACTCATTTGGATTTTGGGGTATAATCTAGGGCTGCAATCTTTACCTTGTCCAGAAGTGTTATAGCTTCGCTCATGATCATCAGTGGTCAGGGAGCTGTTTTCCATTTCACCCAGAGTACTTGGTGGCATTGCCTAGACACCCCAGCTGGCATGTAGCCAGATCTCTCACACTCACTTATACTTCTACCTGCATTTGGTTCAGAAATTTTCTATCTAACTACCATATCCCCAGACTGCTAAACACAAACCTGGAGCAGCAAACCATGAGGTATTTGGAAGGAATTAATGAAGCAGACATTTGCTGAAGATACCAGGTGCTTCTAAGTTGTGATCATCCTTCATAGGAAAACCTGGGAGACACACATCAAGACTGGCTTTTTTTTCTAACCTCACACTCTCTGTAAAACTTTGCCAACACCTACCTCTTACAGTGACTGCCCCATCATCTAGCTTTTACTACAACACAGACTTACCAATACCTATTTTTTCCTCTCAAAAATCAGAAGCCTGTTGTATAATCCTACTGCACTGCCTGGGAATGTGGCAGGTCCACCACTGTTTTGAAGATGTTTCCTATTTCTTGAATTCTTCTGGACTTCTGCATTTCACCATTATCAACCTGAATGGAGAGACCTTTCCCACTCCATACTCCAGAATTAGAAAAAAAAAAAAGATCATACCTACCATTCCCATCTAGGCACGAAACACACTTCAGAGCTGGAGCAAGCTGGATAGTCTGGTAAATGCACCTGCTCTGTTAGGATGTGAAACTAATTCATGTTAGCTGTGTTACCATGGACCATCTCCTGGCCTACAGGCACGGAAACTTGACCCCATATTTAGAGTATTTCTTCTTTGACATAATTTAATGCCAGCAGCATGGTTTACAACATGAACAGCATGCTTTGCTCTCCCTCATCTTTGAGGATGAGGCGCAGAGCTGCCATTTCACAAAACCAGGTGACAAGGGCCTTTGAAAGACCACAAACACTACTGAGTGCAGAATATGGTATATCTTTATTTTTAACAATACGGGCAGGCACGTAAGAGATGTAATTGTCAACCCTATTTTGTTCCAGGTGCAGTCTCAGCATCATGATACCAGCCCCCATTAAGAATAACGCAGAATACCACCTCTCCTTCATTTCATTTCACCTCTCCCTCTTTCACCCAGTCCTCCTCCTCCTCCTGCTGAGTGGTATTCTTCGGCTTTAGCCACATGCTGCTCCTCTTCTCTTTAAGCTGAAAAATCAAGAGAATAAATACATGAACACTGGAGAAGTCACTAGAAAGTAAGCTGATGATATTTAAAAATCAAGGTCTCTATTCATAGGCTAACTTAGAGAACCATTTTGGCACATGCTTAAATCTAACTAATCTCCACAAGACAAAACTACACCAAAACTCAAATGCACATTGAAGAGCCCTTCCTGAGTGAAGTTGCTTGCCCAAACTGGGGGATAAATTAAAAGAAGATACCCTACAGAAGTACCATGTAGTCAGAACAACTCTGGGGCCCAGGAAGCAGTGAAAGCAACAAGCTGACCCTGCAAACCAAAATGAAATCATAGCCCTGGAAGATGAGATCCAGATTTTTCCTGTGAGCAGAAGGTGGATGCTTGGTGGTGCTGCAGGCAGGCATCTTTTCAAACAAGCTCCACACATGGGAACGAACATGTCCAAAGGCCTCACACCCAACAGGGAGCTGCTGGGTGCTGAACGCATCTGAAAATCTGGTGCTCGGAGTGGGCACTGAGCCCTGGCAAATCCAACTTCCAGCCCTGCTGAAAATCTGTCACCACATCGTCAATGTTAAAAGACAGGTTTTTCAAATGGGAAAAGTGTGTTTATCACCCTCAGCAAACTCACGAACAACACAAGGCGTAATTGCTCAAACGTCAAATAAAAATTCTCGTCTGAGTAAACACCACGCGTGGACCTTTTTTGATCCCCAAATATGAATGCTTTGGAATAGGATGAGCATGTGGCCAGTGGGGCTGTAATGGAGAGTGCTTTGTATGCTTAACTATACCAGGTGTGATAAAGTGCCCGCTATCATGAAAAAAGACTTGTCTGAAAGACAGAGGGAAACCAGATGGGAAAAGAGCACAAACTCCCAGCAGGACTTTTAGAGATTTTTTTTTCTTGATTGCTTTCTATTTTTCTGAAATAAAGCTCTCTCCCCATCGCTTGAGGCTAAACAGAAATACAGTCCCATCCACCTGAGGCATTCAGAGGGCAAGGCTGGAAGGTCAGGTTTAGCTCCAGTGCTGGAGCTGTAGCCTCCCATGCCATCTCTGAGTCTAGAGAAGGGGAGCATGCACCTACAGTCCCTTCACCCCAAGCTGTGGGGGTCCCTACCTCAGCTATTGCTGATTGCAACACCTTGGCTACTTCTGATATTGCAATCCTTTCTGCTGCCCGGGCAAATGCTTCAGCAGTTCTTTCTGCCGCTGGGTTTTCTGATGCTTCCACCACTATTGCTGCTGCTCCTTCAGGAGTGATCACCTTTCCACCCAGACCTGCTTCTTCTGGGCTTTCCAGCATCCCTGTTGCTGCTGTTTTTTCTACTCCTTCCATCTTGGCTTGGGATGCTGTTGCATCCTTCTTTGCTCCCTCTGGTACTGTGACAGCCAGCAGTTCCATGTCCTCTGCAAGGTCACCAGTTGTCAGTGTAGCAGGAGGCCCCTTCCCAGGGGACAGCACAGGCCTGCAGAGTCAGAGAGCTGGCCTGGATTCTGTTGAGAGAAATGGAGAGTGTAAAGCAGCACAACTATAAACAAACGCATTTCCCAGCATCACTGCAAGTGTACCGGTGACAGGTCCTGGAGCTGGCAAAAGCTGCTTTTCAACAGCCTGTCTTCTGTAGAGACGTGGAACAAGAGGCTGCGACCCGGAGCACCTGTAGGGTAGCACACCTTTGACTCTTGCATCCAAGCCCCATGTTCTCCTGAGGGTGGCAGCCACTTTCACAGCCTGAACTGAGACCAAGCACACAACTATATACCAAAACATCTTCAGTGCCTCATATCAGGTGTTTTGTGTAGTATTCAGAGACAAAGAAGAGATTAAAAGGAAGGCTGGCTCTTTCCCAAGACCTGTTTGCATAATATTCCAGGGGAAAAAAAGTTTTCTCTACAGAGAAAACCATGTGACTTGCAGGGAACATAGTTTTTTCAAACTATCATACCCTGGTGAACCTCCTACAGAAAGAATCCAAGGGACATTCCCAGAGGCAAGGAATAGCAGGTCCAAGTCACACAGACATAGTGTGTCTTCTCCCAGAGTTTCTGCCAATGCATCTTACTTCTGACCTGCAACATCCTCCCTGCTGCAGCTTGTGCTCCCCATACACACCTAGGTTCTCATGCTTCAAAATCTCTGCTGTCACACTAAGTTTTCAATGGGTATATTTCTCAAAATACCATGGGACGACCATGAGCTCAGGTGAAATTTTGACAATCAAATTATCATTTGTGGTAAATGCACAAGAGACATTGTTAGAGGAGATCCATAACTGCCTAGTATATTAATCGACTTTTGTATTAGAAAGATCCCCTGTCAAATGTAGCTTAGCTTTCAGGTCGAACAATAGGTTACAGTGAAGTAAATGAGTAGTTCTCATAACAAACTTTGAGAGGAGTCACACCATAGATGCTACTCCTTCTTAGTAATACCTACTCCAGTTTAGAAGTCAAGACAAGTCTGAGAGGTGATACTGGATGAAGTAATTCTATTAATTCATAATAGGAGTTTAGGAGTCAGAAGGAGCCATTGGGTCTGCCCACACCCACTGGTGGAGGGGGGAATTAAAAAAAAAATTAAAAAAAAAAATCACCATTTGATTAATTTTCCTGTGTTTTGTCCCATGGAGACCAGCGCAGGCACTGGTGTAACATATAACTAACTTTTGGTCATATGACTACACAGCAATACAAAGAAATTCCTGTAGCATGGAGGCATCCTCACGCTCACTGAAACCCCGCCAGCACACCACCAGGGTTTGGCACAGCTCATCCACCCCCTGCACACCTCCACGGGCAGTCCCAAGAAAAGGACAAGTAACACTTCTCAGATGTGCTGAGCAACTGTGATCAGTGGGGGACCCTGATGCAAGCACATGGAGGATACTGACTGTTCCCAACTCACACATGCTCCACAAACCACTAGCAGGGAACTGGGGCAGGCCTGATGAAATAGTGATGACACCACAGTTCAATGCCATTTAGCTTCAGTAATTGAAAAGAGGAGGAAAAATAAGGTGGAAAGCTATGAAAGGACAGGATGGAATAAACAAGAGGTGCTAGGGTAGGAGAGGAGGGAAAATGGTAGAGAAAAAAAGGGAAAAGGAGAGCTGACAAAGTAGAGAGGAAAAACTGGAGAAGAAGAAATCAGGCTGCAGATCACCACTGCTAAGAGAAGAGCTGTGCCCAACTACACTTAGAAGACCAGGGGTTGAAAGCCACACACACCTACATCCCTGTGGACACAAGTCAGTCACTTGCTCATGCCATTGAACAAGCTACCTGCATATCTGCTTCATTAAATAGTAACCCTGTAGGTCTGCTGACAAGAACATACTTCTCTCTCCTCTGGTAATTAGCCCTGAAGGCTGGTCATGCTCACTGGCCATGAAACGCTGCAACAAGCAGCCTTTTCATGCCATAAGCTTTACCTTTGTCCCTGTCTGTTCCCGTCAGCCTAGTAAAGGCAGGCATGATGCCTGCCTGACACTGGTGCTCCTTGGCTGCATTCATGCTCTCTCCCTACTGAGACGGGTGCAGATGTCTCTCAACAGGGCAGATATGAGCTTGCTAGGACAGTTGGCTTGTGACCACAGAAACTGGGAACTTTCAGCCTTTTCCTTCTGCTTGTGAAAAAACAAGGGCAAACTGAGGAGTGGCACTTTGCTGCCAGTCAGCTTGAGACAGCTGCAGTTCGACATGCTGGGAAGAGGAAGGGTCTTATGAGACTCCAGAGATACAGGAGAGGAAGCACAGGGTTTTGTGTCAGGAGCTGGACAGGAACCGAAGACTCAGCCCTTCTGCAGAAGGCTGGGAACACTATTTGCTCAGCAAATCCCATCCCAGGGTAGAGCATGTTTCTCTCACTTATGCCACCAAGGGCAGGACTTCTCTTCCCATTGCATGTGCCAGTCACAGCGAGACTCTGGCCCTGGTTAGTTATATAGTCACAAAAGCAATAAAAGACCAAATATCTTTTACCATAAAACGCCTCCTGAAGTTCCTGCAATGTGGGCTGAATTAAGCTAACACTGACATGAACTCAGTGTAAATGATTAAAAAGTTGGGTTTTTTTAAATTACTCTCCTTGTCAAAAACCAAAGGAGGCAGGTTAGTAACACTTACCCCTTTCAAAGACATTAGGATCCTGAAAAGAAGCATGCATAGCCCAGAGCTCTAGCTTTATGATCACATTTCCCCTCCAAAATATTTTGGAGATAAATTCCAGGCACCTCAGCAAGGAGAACAGTGCAAAGATTAAAACCAAACATATTCCCAGTAATTCTGGGCAGTTTGTTCCAGCAGTGAGACTATGGACCTGGGAATGAACCTTCAGCTGTGCTCCAGCTTGAGATAAGACCTTGAGTAAGTCCCACCTGCCTCTGGCCTGCGGTCCCTCAACTATAATACTCTGCAGTGGTGATGACTGAGAATTAGCAAAAGTTATTCCTTATTTTATGCTGTCTGAGGTCTGGTCGCTGAAAGTAGGATTTCTTAAGAAGCTTGCTGCCTGCACAGTTTTTGTATATATACATATTAGCATTTTGATCCACATTTGCATGGGGGTCAATTTAACCTCATAACCCCCAGTTTAACCTCATAAATTGTCTCTAAGCCACCAGACTGTTATCCCTGCTGTCCCCAGGGGAGCAGGCTGGCAGGCTTTTGGATCAAGCTGCCACTCAGCTGCATCACACTGTCAAAGTCCTCTACCTCCCTGCCCAGATCACTCCAATGCCACGCCTGCACACAGAGCATTCCCAACCTGACCTGCCCTTTCTGAACATTCACATACCTTGCTCAAAACTGCAATTTAGGTGCCTTCCGTTTGCTGTGCAAGCCCTGCTTCCTTCCATCAAAGCGCAGGCTGAGGTCTGTTTTTTGCTCTGTGGCAATTTTGTTCATCTGGGGAATGGGTTTGCAAAGCCCCTTGTTAAAATCTCTCCCACCACTTGGAAGTCATGTAGTTTGCCTCCAGTCCATTTGTTTATGTCTGACTAATGTTCATTTCTTCAAAATGAGTTTGAAGCTAATGCTGTGTCTCCCAATTAAATGTTTGATGGAATGACATCAAAACCAAAACAGACAGAAAAATTATTTCCCTTTGACAGGCTGACCACATTGTACAAAACTCACTATTATAAGACTCTGGTTGCTTAGAATTTTGCCAGATTTTAATCTTCTGAATTAAAGCTTGCCATGCTGGTTGTCTGCCCTGACTGGAACTCAGGGTGAAAATTTCAGCTAATGCAGTTCATCCACTACAGGAAAACTTCTTACCTAAGTTAAAAAAAAAAAAAAAAACACCACAAAAACCACACAAAACACCAAACCAAACAAGAAAATAAAAAAAGCAACAAACACCTGATATCTCTTGCAAGTGTTTAGTTGAACAGTCTTAGTGCTATAGTTTGAAGTACTGCTTCAAAAATTTGTCAGGAAGGTTACAGTGGTGCCAGGGACTAATTTTTTACAGGGAGAGTAATGCACCTTTGGCCAAGCTGCGAGCACCTGAAAAATCAGTTTGCCCATGCTCTGTAGCAATTTGTGATAGTTTGGCAGCGAAAACATTTTTTTTGAAGTTCTCGTTTCACAATCTGGATGATCTTTTTGTGCAGTTTCAATTTTCTCTAATGTAATCTATAAAAATAGCCAGTGACCTTTAGTGACATCTAAACAGGCTCCCAGTTTCCTTCCATGGTTTGAAGACTTAAACAATAGCCCCAAAGAAATGACTCAATACTACACACACATGTACTCGATGCCTGGGAAATTTCTGGTTGTCCATCAGCAGGAACAAGGAGGAGATTCACACAGTTCCCACATGTGGTGAGTTCAGGCAATTTGGGAGATTCAGCCATGAAAGGCCTAAAACACAGCAAGCCAAGATCCCCCCAGACATGGCTCCACACACCAAGCAGTGCTAGAATCTCCACAAGTTTTGGATCAAAGACAAGATGGGAAAAAAAACATTCTAGGTTGCCAGGGGACTTGGTGGATACCCTAACTGAGCTCTTGGCATAACACTTTCCATGCAGCGAGCCTCCCAACTTGTTAGCACAGCCTGCTAAGATCTTTCAGCATGGCAGAGTGAAGGATTTGCGCTCCCAAACCAGCATATTCCAATATGTAGAACAGGAGCATTAAATTACCCTCATTCTTAAAGGAATGAAGAAAATTTAAGAATCCTGTTTGGCAAAGTTTACCTGACAGCTTTTAAAATGTGTTAAAACTTTTTAACTTTGTCCAGAAAGCAAGCTTCCACAGCTCAGCTGGTGGAACTGTTACCTTTAGACCACAAGCAACACATCTGAAACCTGAGAGAGGTTTCTGAATAAATCAGGATTCTGAATAAATCAGGATTCTGGAAGTGGGGTCAACCTCCAGGCTGTCAGTCACAATATGACAACTTCCAGTGTTGAAGGAAAGCAGACAGTTTGAAAGTGAGTTATGTTGTCACTCTGAAACCCTTGTCTCCTAAGACCTTTTCTATACACCTGCCAAGGCTGCTATTTACCCAGCATAGCCATAGCACTTGGGTCATTAAACAATACTGATGGCAATGCCCAGAGAACTCCAAGCACCTATTGTAGTATCATTGAATTCCTCCTTTGATCACCATGGTCAGAAATATCTGATTTTTATCACTCTTTAATAGCTCCCAATCAACTTTAAGGAGTTACCACAATGCTCATGGTAGAACCTTTGTCAGGCCAGGGTAATCATTGACAAAACCAGAAGAGCAGAGCTCACTAGCTCAGCATTGTCAGTCATATGGGACTTTCTGTGGACTCACTACCTCAGGGACAGGGTTTCAGCTTCTATGTTGAAGACTACTCTGCCTGTGTCAGAGCAGAAAAGTCTGTAAATGTAAAAGCCATTTTCCAAGCTTCCTGCAAAAACCTGCAGACATTAAAAGGGAAGAAAATATTTGAGTCATTTCTGGAGGAAACATAAGCATAAAATAGGAGCTTTCACATTCATATGTTGCTAATCTATCATTCAAGAGAAACACATCTTTCCCACAGCAAAGACACAGAAAGACACTTCCTTGTAACTGCCACCCTTCACCGGTGCCCCGGATGATACTTACAAACGACCTAGCAATATTCTGTAGTTGCCATTATGACCTGGGGATACCTGTACTATCTTCCCTCTCACTGAGACGGTGTAACTAACACATACACATAACACACTAAACTCCAAGCAGCTGCTTCTTCAGCATGTGCTTAGCACTGAAAGCTTCTGGTTCAGACTTCAAGGTTTTATATGCGTCAAAGTTTGCCTACGCTCTCCAGCCACATTAATTTGTCTAATAAAAGACATTATGTCTACCTACGAGCCTTGTCCAGCAGTAATCAGAGAGACGTATCTTGTCTGATTCCAAAATTTGTCAGTCGAAACAAAATGAGACCTCAGTGCTCTGATGAATGCTTCTGAAAACAAAATGGTCAAAAAAAAGTAATCGGAAATTAAGTTTATAAAAACCCAATAAATTATAGATGTTCATATTATTAAGAAAAAAATAATCTGTTTTCTGTATGCTGATATATTGCTCTCAAGAAGCTTTCTCGTTCTTGAAAACTCCTAAGAAACTCTGAAGAGCCAAGAGCACTTTAGGACAAAGACTAGAACTAAGACTTCTGCAGGTGAGGGAGACACACATCAACACCCATGACAGCTTGTTTCGGGGGGGGGGGGGGGGGGGGAGGGGGGGCGGCGCGAAAAAAAAAAAATGATCTTTTTTTCCTTCTTTGTGTGTCGTCTCATCAACAAAAGGGGGG